>JAXLNO010005768.1:0-73211 GCA_038087875.1 Malacoraja senta | reverse complement strand
TAAAGAAAGCTTTTGGTGTGCTGGCTTTTATAAATCAGAGATTGAGTATAGAAGTTGGGATGTAATGTTAAAATTGTACAAGGCATTGGTGAGGCCAATTCTGGAGTATGGTGTACAATTTTGGTCGCCTAATTATAGGAAGGATGTCAACAAAATAGAGAGAGTACAGAGGAGATTTACTAGAATGTTGCCTGGGTTCCAGCAACTAAGTTACAGAGAAAGGTTGAACAAGTTAGGGCTTTATTCTTTGGAGCACAGAAGGTTAAGGGGGGACTTGATAGAGGTCTTAAAATGATGAGAGGGATAGACAGAGTTGACGTGGATAAGCTTTTCCCACTGAGAGTAGGGAAGAATCAAACAAGGGACATGACTTGAGAATTAAGGGACAGAAGTTTAGGGGTAACATGAGGGGGAACTTCTTTACTCAGAGAGTGGTGGCTGTGTGGAATGAGCTTCCAGTGAAGGTGGTGGAGGCAGGTTCATTTTATCATTTTAAAAATAAATTGGATAGTTATATGGACGGGAAAGGAATGGAGGGTTATGGTCTGAGCGCAGGTATATGGGACTAGGGGAGAATACGTGTTCGGCACGGACATAGAAGGGTCGAGATGGCCTGTTTCCATGCTGTAATTGTTATATGGTTATTTGGTTTGCGGATGACACGAAGCTGTGAGGAGGATGCTTGGAGGCTGCAACGTGACTTGGATAGGTTTGGCGAGTGGGCAAATGCATGGCAGATGCAGTATAATAGTAAGATTAAATAAGAATTACCGGTTTTGAAGTTTGATCTTTATTTTTATTTTTTATTTTTATTTTTTTAAGTTTTATTTATTAGTACATTAAATTACAAACAATTACATTAGTACACATCACATATATCTTATTACAATTAATGTGCTCCTTCGTTTTTAAAGCTAATGAAAAGAAAAGGTTGAAATTAAGAAGAAAGAGAAAGTGAAGAAAATAGTGATAGTGTAAAAAGCGTGTCAAAAGGAAAGAATAAAGACACTGTAGAAGAGAATTAGAGAAAGAGATTAAGAGATAGACCCTAGAGAAGAAAAAAGAGAAAGAAGAGAAAAGAGAAAAACAATACTCTATTATGAACATCACGCAAATGGGATATACCAACGATACCCTTCATCCCCCTTTACCAAGTCCTGACATCGGTACCTTTTTAAAGTACTTTTGCACCTTATGCTTGTAATAGTTCTATAAATGAAGACCACGTCCTATAGAAGTGATCTGATTTGCCTGCCAGGAGGAGTCTTATCTCTTCCAGGGGTAATGTTTCAAACATGTTGAAATCCACATGTTTATAGTGGTATTGGAGCATTTTTCCAGAATTTTAGGATAAGCTTTTTCCAGTTATTAACCCGTAATCAAATAGGTTCTTTTGAAACACATTTAGTTCAGGGCTACCTTCCGTTGTTCCGAAGATAATCATTCTGCTTTTGGTATCAGTTTTATGTTAAATAATTTTTTAAAGATTTCAAAAATTTCAATCCAAATTTTGAAATTTTTGTACAAAAACAAATGAGTGCGCTATAGTAGCTTCTTGAGACTGACATTTATCGCAATAGGTGATACATTGGGAAATTTTTAAATAATTTTGGTTTTTGTGTAATATAATCTGTGTAAGATTTTGAATTGTATTAAAGTGTGTCTTACATTAATCGAGCATTTATGCACATTTATTAAATGTTCATTCCCACCTCTCCCTTGAAATTTTAATAGCTAATTCTTGTTCCCAGTCTCTTCTAATAGCTTCTGTAGTTGGTATTTCTACATTTAAGATAAAAATAAGATATTAAGTTTGCTGATTCAGCTTTTATCTGCATTGCTTCGTCCAGTAAATCTGGTGGCATATTATAATAATCTTTTGTATATTTTTTCAGATAATCACATACTTGGAAATATTTAAAGTATTGATTGTTTCCCAGATTATATTTTATTTGTAATTGTTGGAATGATAGTAATTTTCCAGTTTCATACAAGTCTCCGAGCATTTTAATTCCTAATCTTTCCCATTGTATAAATGATTTCTCTATAATGGAGGGTTTAAACGAAGGGTTATTAACTATTGGGGATAAAAGCAATAGATTTCTTAATTTTAAATTTTGTTTTATTTGTTTCCAAGTTCTAATTGTACTATGTATAATTGGATTTTTGTTATAATTTATATTATTCAATTTCATTGGTGAGAGGAGGATCGCTCCAATATTACAAGAGGAGCAGTCTTCTCTCTCCATTATAATCCAATCCACCTGCTGGGCAGAGTTGTCCATCAGTTGAAACATATTTTTAATATTTACTGAAAATATGTTTTTTTGGTAAATATATAAGAATTGATTGGAATAGGTATAGAATTTGTGGTAAAAAAATCATTTTTATTGCATTGATTCGGCCTATTAAAGACATCGGGAGCGTTTTCCAGAATTTAATTAAGGCATTGCTTCGTCCAGTAAATCTGGTGGGGAGTGATCTGAGATCGAGTTGGTATGGTATTTTGGGTTCAAAGTGTAGGGAATTAATTTTGTATCCACCAGGAAATAATCTATACGTGAGTATGTTTTGTGTACCATTGAATAAAACGAGTATTCCCTGCCAGTCGGATTAGCGATCCTCCAAACATCTGTTATATTGGTATTATTTATGTAAGTATTTAAGAGTTCACTAGTTTTAGATTTTGTATTACCTCTCTGTTTTTGGCTAGATTTATCTAAATACGGATCTAAAACACAGTTAAAGTCTCCTCCTATTATAAAATGTTGGTAATTAGATTCTGCGATTATATTCAGGATTTTATTGAAAAAATGAGGATTATCAAAGTTAGGCGCGTATATATTTACCAAGGTAATTGGGGTAGCGTGAATCTCTCCGGTAACTATCAAATATCTCCCTTCCTTATCTGTTATGGTATTCTTTGCTTTAAATGGAATGCCTTTTTGAATAATGATTGACGTACCTCTAGGTTTCGAAGTATATGAAGAATGATATATTTGGCCTATCCAATTCGCCCTCAATCTAGCCTGATCCTGGGATTTGAGATAGGTTTCTTGTAGAAAGATGATGTCAGTGTTGTACAATTTCAGCTGATCTAATATCTTACCCCTTTTAATAGGTTCATTAACACCTCTTATATTCCAACTGCAGAATGTGACTCCTCCTAGTTTATTTTGTTTAACATCTTGCATTTTGAATCGTTATAATACCCTTAAATCTTACGGTGCATCCATAGCTCAAGTCTTTAGGTATTGGGGGAACCTTTGTGCTACTAAGTTCAGTTGGTATATCCCTTTTACGATTATCCCTAAACAAAAAACACAAACATGTGACTTGATGTGATAGTAAAAAAAAAATTGAAAAAGTGAAAATACAGTGTCTAAAATTGTCGACACTGTAACAAGTGGCCCACCTGTTGGTGGGAGAAAACCTTGTATCGACTTCCTTGTCGATGTTAAACAATTAGCTCCGATCCCTTGATTACTCATAACATAATGGGACGGGACCTCGAAATCAGATATACAATACACATTTACCATATATATTTCGTTATAACATATCATATATATATAACAATTTTATCTACTAAGTGATTAAACGAATGATTTTACCTTCAATAATATTTAACTGTTGGTTGAAGGGGTTAACGTGAAACGTGCTCCTGGATCTAAGCCAGGTGCTCGTTTCTTCTCCCCTCCCCCCAATTATAGATAAGGCTTAGATTTAGTGAATTTTTTGTCTTAGTTTTAAATTTGTTGATTCTTGTTAGCATCCATTACTATTTCTATATTAATATTGTTAAATTATTAAATTGTTAATAGGATTAGTTCTTTACAATTTAAATTAGTATTTTAATCTCTTAAACAGTCAATGCTTCTGGTCTATTCCACATTCTGCTCTTCAGTTCGACGTTCCCCTGTTATTCTCTGTTTGCTTCGCTTGGACCACAAATGTCCTTGAGTTAAAATTCCACAGATAAAGAGTCTAGACAGATGCACATGGAAGCATTCTCCATCTTAGTTTTTTTTTAAAGTACTAAAAGAGCTGTTTCTTCCCTTCTGTTCAGCCAATAACTGTGGAATAATGAAGAGAAAAGTTTGTCCATATCGTCCATATCTTCCCGCTACTTTTCCACGATGCTCTGGGCATATTTGTACGCAGCCTCCGGGTTTACGAATAATTTCTCCTGCCCCTTATAGGTAATTTGCATCTTAGCCGGGTAGAAGACACCGTATCTAACATCTTGAATTCCTTTAAGAATGTCTTTTGCCTTTGTGAACTGATTTCGCTTTTGTACAATTTCATGAGGATAGTCCCTGAATATTTTGATAGAGTCGTTATCAAACATCAATTGCACTCCATATTTGATTTTCCTCATCACCTCTTCAAGTTCTGAAATGTCCCGAAATTTCACGATAATCTGTCGTGGGTGGTCTGGTCTTGTTGTTATCTTGGTATAAATCTCGGTACTCGATGTGCCACTTCAATTTTCGGTTCAGTGGGGAGATTAAGCAGTTGTTTAAATAGGCTCATAGCTAACTCACGAATGTCCCTTCCCTCAGCTCCCTCTGACACTCCAAGAATTCTTAAATTTTGGCGTCTTGAATGAGCTTCTAGATCAAGGCATTTGTCCGAAACTTTCCCAGATGAGTCGCCATCTGTCTTGTAGTTTGATCATGTTCTTGCCTCATTCTCTCCATATCTTCAGCCATTCGAGCCATATTTCTCTCCATTTCTATGATTGTAGACATATTTGAAGCCACTGTTTCAAGCACAGCCGTGAACCTGTCCGTGGTAGATTCTTCCACCTTATCAATTCTCCCCGATAATTCTCCTTTCACATCATCAATTCGTTTGTTTATAGAGCCAATTGAATCAATAACTTTCTGATTACCAGCACTCATATTCTACATCATCTTTTCAATTTTTTCCATCATTTTTCCCATCATTTTATTATTTTCATCCACAATTTCATCCTTCATATCTCTTACCGATTTCTTTAATTCCTCAAATTCTTTATCTTTGTCCTTAGCCAGATCAGTCTTGGATCTTGTAGACATTTCTGCAGCCACTTCAGGAACCCCTTCAGAGGTAGATTCCTCAGGTTTCTTCAGGCTTTTCAGCAGCTGTCTTGTGACTGTTCTCTGAGGACTCTGAGCTGGAGACGATTTTTTCATTTAAAAGTCTTTAAACCACCGTTAAGTTCACAGCGCTTAATGATGACGTCATCAGCGTGACGTCCAGAAGCTCCAGTACGTTTTTTTAATCAGTCCCGACCAGTAGACCCGTTTTAATGCGAAAAAACGCAAATATTTCGGGAGCGGAGCCAGGTGTGCGTCTGTTAGTGTAACATGGCGCCACCGGAAGTCTTTATTTTATGAGGAGTTACATTGGTGAGTACGTGAAGAAGACCCCATCCAGCTGCATGTGCGTCAATCTTCAAAGCAGCGGTGTGAAATCACAGTTAACAGTAATTGAAGTATAATAGTAAGACCAGAAACTTAGAACTACCAGATGACCTTTGTGAGAGAGGGTTGGGAGTGGAGGGCACGTACTCACCAACGTAACTCCTCATAAAATAAAGATCAAACTTCAAACTGGTAAGTTCTCGTTTAATCTTACTATTTTACTTCGGAGTCACGTGAGTGACTACGTGAAGATTTTAAAGCTCTGTGATTTCATGCTGTAGATTCAAATCCAGGCGTCTCACTGCATCGATTGACTCAGAATGAGTAAATAATCAACAATACATTAAACCATAACATTGATTTAAACGTATTAATGGTTTATTTTTATAAAGAAAACAATAGCAACCCCTTCTGTCCCAGGGGGGAACTATAAAACTGAACTCAAAACAGAATGGGCAAATACCCCTGGTTCGGCAATCGGTTTATGATAATATTTTTGAAACATCAATTCACTTGACCATCCTGCGGCCGCGAGGATATGGTCTATGGGAACGTCCATTGCCCTGGCTGCTAATGTTAATGCTGCCCTGGTGGAATGAGATTTTAAATTGTCAGTGTCAATGCCTGCATTAACCAGAACCTGCTTCAGCCACCTTGAAATAGTCTGAACCGATACCTTACTATGCGTTTTTTTGTGGCTAATATACAATGCTGATTCCGCACTTCTTAGGGTTCTGGTGGCCTTGATGTAATATAGCAAGTGTGACACCACACATAGGCATGAATCCGTAGGGTATGCCGAAAAGATAATCTTAAACCCTGTCACCCCTGGTCTGCTCTGCTTGAGTAGATCATAGATGTAAAACGTAATGGCATCCTGTCTAGTCGCAGCTTCTGCAATGCCTGCACCCGTTGGGCTGAAACCAGTGCCATGAGCATGACTACCTTCAAGGTGACTTTGGCCAAAGACAGGGCTGTGACAGGAATCCACTGACGAAGGAGCATAAGTACTTCGCTTACATTCCAGATTACCGAATACCTAGGCCTGTGACGATTGGAATTAAAAATCCCCTTCATAAACCTAGAGACTAGAGGGTGTGACCCCACAGAATATTGCTCTGATCCCATCCATATGTATGAAGACAGGGCACTTCTGGCTGTATTGATCGCACTATAGCTTAACCTTTGATCAAAATAGAGAGTTGCCCAGAGCATCGTGGAATAGAGAGTTGACAAGAACTGCCGTATGATATGAAATATTCTGCCGTAAGCAGAACACCTCCCATTTCCTTATATAAGAGATGTACTGCTTTTGGGTACTATCCCTCCAGGCCGCAGTAATAACATCGATGGTGCGATCGGATAGTCCTCTCCCCAGGTATGGCCTTCTTAGAATCTGAAAATTAATAGATCAATACGATCATGTAAAGGGTGTTGATCGTCAGTTACAGGTTGCACCAGTAGGTTTCTATGTTTGGGAACAGTCATAAGGGGCTGTGTGATTATCTGCAAAACGAGAGGGAACCATGGCTGAGTAGGTCAGTCGGGTACCACCAATACTCCTGAGGCTGAGTCCTGGTTGATTTTTTGCAGACACCGATTGATGAGGCAAAATGGAGGAAATGCATACAAAAACATTCCACCCCAATGCAGCGAGAATGCATCCACCGCTACTGCCCCAGGATCTGGTTCCCATGAAACATATTTAGGTAACATGTGGTTTAGTCTGGATGCAAACAAATCGATATCTGGCATCCCAAACCGAGCAACAACATCGTTAAATATGTCATGATTCAACATCCATTCTGTGTTGTCATTGAATTTGCGTGACCTTGTGTCTGCCACTATGTTGAATCTGCCTGGTAGGTAGACTGCTGAAAGCCAAATGTCTCTGGTAATACACCAGCTCCAAATCAGATTCGCCAATCTATCACAAGATTCCGACTTGATTCCACCCATATGATTAACATACGCCACTGCTGTAGTGTTGTCAATCTGAACCTGAACATGCAAGTGACACTTAGTAGAGCAATAAGCTTTAAGCCCATAAAATGTTCCCAAAAGCTCTAAATAATTAATCCCTCGTGATTGTAGAATAGGTGCCTCATGCAGATTCCATCTGCCTCCACAGCTGAAATTGTATTAGTAGCGCCAAAAACCTAGAGCACTGACATCAGTCTGTAAGACAATGGAAGGTGGTTCAACCAGAATTTTGCTGGAACAACTTGAGACATTAATGATCCACCATTGCACTTCAGCAATGGCTGCAGCTGGTAATTGCATGGGCCTGTCAAAATGAACTGAATGTATCCTCAGTGCCTGTTCCTTTGCTCGCTGTAATTGTTGGTAATGCAGAGGTTCAAACTGCATGGCTGGAAAAGAAGCCACTAATTTGCCAATCAAGTGGGCCACTGTCTAATTGAAGGTCATTGCTCTGCAATGAGCTTGATACAGCCTTCAATTAACTGCAGCCTTTTGTCCCTGGGCAGAGTCACTGACATGTGATCTGAGTTAATAGTGAAACCCAAATAATCAATAACTCTGACTGGTGTTAATTTGGACTTAACTGGATGAATGATAAACCCCAATTACTTTAAAAAAGTGAGCTTAACAACTGAAATGGATGATTCAGCTGTGTCCCGAGTCTTTCCTACAATTAAAATATCATCCAAATAAGCCATTACGATATGACCCTGAGCTCGAAGTAGCGCCAGGACTGGTTTTAACAATTTGGTAAACAATCTAGGAGCTGAGGGTAATCCATTAGGCAGTGCTTTGAAGTGCCATAATTGACTCTCCCAGCTAAATTTCAAATATCTCCTATCATCGCAATGAACAGACACTGAGTAATATGCATCTTTAAGATCTATGATTGCCATATAACATCTTCTGGAAAGCAGTTGTTTTGCAGTAGCAAAAGTTTCCATTTTGAAACGTTTATACTGTACAAAGGGGTTAAGGCTCGTCAGATCGAGGATGATTCTACATCCGCCATCCTTTTTTGACCTAGGAACAATATTTGACACAAATTGGTGGAGTTGGCGATCTGACTTCTCAATTACCACTTTTTTGCATAATTTTTCAAGTTCTGCCTGTGTCTCCATATTCTCTTTCTGTGAGAAAATGAGTCCGGCTTGGAACATGCTGAGTGGGTGGACACAAATTGGGATAGAATTCAATTCGAAAACCTTCTATACTGCACAGTATAAACGGATCTGATGTGATCTCATACCATTCTTTTAGGAAGAAGTGTAATCTCCCCCCAACTTGTAGGTGTTTTTCACTTAATATGTTTCTATCAGGACCAGACCCACCTACCTCCATGGTTACCGGTGGAATTTGTTGTTTTGGTGGGAAAATTCACATTTGCTCGTGTCCCAGTAGCAATGCGCCAGCTGCGCATATTCGGAAATGACCGTCTCGTTCCTTCACCGGCCCCGGTCATTGCACCCTGTCGGTAGGGGAAATGCATCCGAACCATTCTGCTGACCATCGGTGCTTTAATTAACCCCACTGTTTTTGCCTCGTCGTCGAGCTCCTTCACTCTCTTTGCGAGGTCCTCCCCAAACAGCAGATTTGGCGGCTGAATATGGCTGGGCTTACACAGCGCTGCAAATTTAGGGTGGATAGACACTTTTGCCGTATGACACTATGGCGTATGGCACTTTTCCGCAAACAGTGTAGTTCAAAATGTGCACTGCACATGAGGGCTGGCATCCTGCTGTAATTCAGACAGATGCCCCTCATCCACCGATCTGGCGAACGCAGTAATGCCTGCGGCGAGCAACTTCAGCACCCGCTGGAGCTTTAATTCTTGTGCCCGAATACCAACACCCATATGGCCCCATAGTACATGGTTAACGGCCGGTACTTTCAGTAGGACACAATTAACCGGGGTTTCATATTTTTTAGCTGTATCGTCCATGGTCAGCTCTTGCAGCTGATGGGAAAGTAAATAATTTATAGTTGTTGCCAATTCCTCACCCAACGGCTCCCCTGACTCTCTGGGGATGGCAAATCTTGCTGCCAGACATGGTATTTCGTGCTCATGCCCTTCACCCCTTAGGCTCTGCTCACCCACAGATACGGCATCAGAATAAAACTGACCCGTCAAACTCTCCTCCAAGAGGGAGCGATTGAGCAGCCCTATTTCAGGCGCTGCTGGCGCGGGCTCTCCCGTAGGCCGGCGCGGACACCACTCCTCCTCCCGGAGTGTATCGTGATGGAGCATCCTCTCCATTGGGAACTCTATTTGAGATAACCGTGCAAGAACGGTATCCCTTTCTGGAGGGGAACCCTCCTGGCCCGACTCACCCGAGTCTATGGGCCTTGCAGACTTTGTAGTGGCCTTGCGCCCCAACGGCGCGGCGACGATGCTCAAAGGCAACGTGTCTGCAGTCGCTGGCCTCCCTGCCAATGACTGAACAGGTGAACTGGGCGGGCACCCGTTACCCGCACTCCCGCGGTCTTCCATGGTTTTACCAGCGGCTCGCCTCGCCTTCAACTTTCTCCATGTTGAACTTGAGCTGAAAAACAAGCCTTACTCCAACAAGAAAGCGACCTCCGACTAAGCTGAGCACTTACCTTGAGGTTTCTAAACTTACCACTGGAAGAGCGCTGCTCCTAGGACTGGTCGCTATGCCATGTATCTGACGTAATGACGCGCATGCGGCTGGACGGGGTCTTCTTCACGTAGTCACTCAAGTGACTCCGAAGTAAAATGTGGATAAATGTGAGGTTATCCACTTTGGTGGCAAAAACAGGAAAGTAGACTATTATCTGAATGGTGGCCGATTAGGAAAAGGGGAGATGCAACGAGACCTGGGTGTCATGGTACACCAGTCATTGAAACTAGGCATGCAGGTGCAGCAGGCAGTGAAGAAAGCGAATGGTATGTTAGCATTCATAGCAAAAGGATTTGTGTATAGGAGCAGGGAGGTTCTACTGCAGTTGTACAGGGTCTTGGTGAGACCACACCTGGAGTATTGCGTACAGTTTCGGTCTCCTAATCTGAGGAAAGACATTCTTGACATAGAGGGAGTACATAGAAGGTTCACCAGACTGATTCCTGGGATGTCAGGACTTTCGTATGAAGAAAGACTGGATAGACTCGGCTTGTACTCGCTAGAATTTAGAAGATTGAGGCGGGTGCTTATAGAAACTTACAAGATTCTTAAGGGGTTGGACAGGCTAGATACAGGAAGATTGTTCCCGATGTTGGGTAAGTCCAGAACAAGGGGTCACAGTTTAAGGATAAGGGGGAAGTCTTTTAGGACCGAGATGAGAAAATCATTTTTCACACAGAGAGTGGTGAATCTGTGGAATTCTCTGCCACAGAAGGTAGTTGAGGCCAGTTCATTGGCTATATTTAAGAGGGAGTTAGATGTGGCCCTTGTGGCTAAAGGGATCAGGGGGTATGGAGAATAGGCAGGTACAGGATACTGAGTTGGATGATCAGCCATGATCATATTGAATGGCGGTGCAGGCTCGAAGGGCTAAATGGCCAACTCCTGCACCTATTTTCTATGTTTCTATGTTTTCCTCTCCGCTCTCCTCCTCTCCCCCCCTCTTTTATCTCTCTCCCCTCTTCCATCTCTCTCCCCCTCTCTCGCCTCCTCTCTCTCCCCCACTCTCCCCCTCTCTCTCTCCCTCTCTCCCTCCCCCTCTCACACCCTCTCTCTCATCCCCCTCTCTCCCACCCCCTGCCTCACTCCTCCCCCTCTCTTTCCTGCCCTCCCCCTCCCCCTCGCTCTCTTCCCCTCCTCTCTCCCTTTCTGCCCCCCACCCTCCCGCCTTCTCTCCGCCCTCTCTCTCCCCCTCAAGTCAAGTCAAGTCAAGTTTTATTCATCCCGTGCACATAAAGCGCAGTGAAATGAACTTGCCAGCAGCGGTACAATGAAAAAGAACACACAATACATAATAAAAATGTAACACAAGCAACAACCACAGCATTCATCACTGTGGTGGAAGGCACAAAATTTGGCCAGTCCTCCTCCATTTTCCCCCGTGGTCGGGATCTCAACCCTCTGCAGTTGCCGCTGCGGGCATCCACATGTGCAGACAAGGTAAGTCCAGGTAAGTCCTGAATCGGTGCCTCCCCACCGGAGACCGCGGCTTCAAGATGGTGTAGGCCGCAGGCCTGCGGTCGAAGATCTAAAGCCACTGCCGCGCCGCAGCCAGAAGCACCGCAGACCACACGGCCGGCAGCCGGAGCTCTTCTCCTCCCGGGTCCCCAACGAGGGATCCCAGGCCCCGGACGCCATGCCAGCCGGAAGCACCGCAGTCTGCCTCCCCTCCCCCTCTCCCCTTTCCCCCTCTCTCTCACCCCCTCCCCTCTATCTCTCTTCACCCCATCTCTCTCCCCTCCCCCTCTCTCTCCCTGTCACCCCCTCCCAACTCCCCTCCTCCTCCCCCCGCTCTCCTCTTTCTCTGTCCCCCCCTCTCTTCCCCCTCTCCCCCTCCACCTCCCTCTTTCCCACCATCTCTCTCTCCCCCTCTCCATCTCCCTCTCTCTCTCATCCTCCCCTCCTCCCCCTCTCTCTCTCCTCCCCCTCTCTTTCCCCCTCACTTCTCTCCATTCCCCATCTCTCCCCCCAACTCTCCCTCCCCTCTATTCCTCCCCCTCCCCCTTCCCTCTCCCCCCCCCCCCTATTCCCCCCTAATCCCTCTGTCTCACCCCCTCCCCCCATCCTCATCCCCCCTCTCCCCCACCACTCTCTTCCCCACCCACCCCCCCTTCCCCCACCCCTCTCCTCCACCCTCCCTCTTCCCCCTCCCCCCCTATTCCCCCCTCTCTTCCCCCTCACTTTCCCCCCTCTCTCTGCCCTCTCCTCTCACTGCTCTCCCCCTCCTCTCACCCCATGTCTCTCTCCACCACTCCTCTCTCTCCCCCTCTCCCCCTATTTAACCTCTTCCTCCCCCCCTCCCACCTCCCCCTGCTTTCTCTCCCCCTCGCTCTCTCCACCCCCTCCCCTCCCCCTCTCACCCCCCCCCCCCAGGTAATGTGTTACAGGAATGAAATAGAAATGCATAATGATAGGTAATGGCTATTCTACCCTCCCGGTACAGAGCCAGAACCAAGTTTGAACCTGATGCTGTTTATGTGTTTTCCCTGTGACCACGTGGTTTGTAGGTTAATTGGCTTCTGTAAATTTCCCCTTGTGTGCAGGATGTGAAAGTGGGACAATATAGAACTAGTGTATGGGTGATCAATGGTCAGTCGAAGAGCCTGTTTCCATGCTGAATCTCTCTCTAAATTATACACATTTTGTCCTCTAGAGAGTGAATTGGATATTTTATTAAGACTGTTGAACACAATGACGTTTACAATTGATATAATGTGAACTTCACATGCTGCTTGCAATACATTTATTAGGTATAAGGAGTACAGGGGTTTCTAACATTACAGAGAGATGTTATTTACAGTGCGTAAACATCGACTCTCATTTATGGGGAACCAAATGGGTCACCACAACATTCCCTTCACAACATGTTGGTTTGGGGTTTGACGCTGATAGGTTTTCACTGCTGGTTAACAGTTGAAAAAAGGTTGTATGTAGTTTTCAGTCCAGTTGGTAAGTAGGATGTGGTCCAAAGATTCTGTTTAAAACAAGAATATCAGGTTAGCCCACATAGTATTTTTATTGAATAATGCAAAATGCTGAGAGAGAAACACCAGTCTCTATTGACAGGCAATTTGCAACAGAAAATCCTTCCAATCAAATCTACTTCACAAAAGTATTTTTATGTTCCTGTTGCTTTAATCCAGTTGAACTCAAAAAGTGATGATGAAACAATGATATCTAAGTATTTTCCACGATATTAGTAATCCCCCTGCATGACATCTTTTTTCAGGGTGCCAGGTGGGATGTTATGTGCATAAAATATTTGGGTTGCAGCTATTCATAATTTGGATGCGAGATCAGGAAGTGATATTCCAAGGTCTGCCAATGACAGGTAACTGAGTGAGATGGTGATTTATGAGGAGGATACAAAAAGGCATCAGGACAGTGTAGACAGATTGAGCAAGTGATGGAAATGCAGTATAATGTATATAAACATGAAGTTATCCACAAGTAGCAAAAACAGAAAGACCACAATTTTCTCTTCCCAATGTAAAGAAAAATCTGAGTGTCCTTGTATGACACTCACCAGAACAAATATACGTGCAGTACTTAAAGACACAAAGTGCTGGAGTGCCTCAGCAGGTCAGGCAGCATGTATTGAAAATAATATGCAAACACTCGCCTGTATGCAACTATCACTTTCTAGGCTTTATCATGCCCCCACCTCTCTTCCAGGTTTCTTCCACCTATCCACGTTCTCCAGAGATTCTGCCTGACCTGCTGAGTTACTCCAGTATTTTGTCATTTTTTTGCACCAGCTTCTCCAGTTCCTTAAGTCTGTATTCATACATTTGTGGTCTTGGTAAGATCAGGCTTGCAGTGTTACGTAAGAAAGTTTATACTTGCCATAGAGAGAGGACAGTGAAGATTCACTAGATGGTCTCCCGGAATGGCGGGAATAACATAAGCGAAGAGATTAAGTGTAACACTTTGTATTCACTGTCTAGAGTAATGTGAGAGGTTTTCATTTAAGTGTTGGAAATTGTGTAAGGATTAGACTGATCGGATGAAAAATGAGGTGTTCCCTGTGTGAGGAGTCTAGAACACAGAACAGTACAGCACAGGAACAAGCATTTTGGCCCATGATATCTGTTCCAAACATAATACCATTTTAAAATGATCTCCTCTGACTGGATATGGACCAGATCCCCCCCATTCTCTGCATATCCATGTGCCTATCTAAAAGCCTCTTCAATGCTACTATCGTATCTGATCTCACCACTGCCCTGATGCTGCATTACAGGCATTCATAATTCTCTGAGTAAAAACAAATCTTGCTCTGTACATCTCTTTAAGCTCTCATCCTCTGTCTAGGAGAGGTCACAGCCTCCGTTAGGGGGCAAGAGATTTGGGACAGAGACTAGGGGAAATTTCTTCACTTATTGGGTCGTGAATTTGAACACAGGAGGTTATGGAGGCCCAGTCAATCAAGAAAATGGATCGAGAATCATGCATGTTCAGACTGAAAGGCAGTGTGCTCAAAGAGTTAAACAGATCAGTCCTGCTATTTTCCATATTACTGAAGTGTGCCATGGGATCCTTCATGCCACCCAAGCCAGAAAATGGGATCTCTGTTAAAAATCCCATCTGAAACACAGTATCTCCATTGGTGCAGTGCTCCCTCACAATGAGGCTGAGCAAGTCAGCTGGAATTTGACATAAAGTCTGGACATGAGACATAATCCCATGATCTTTCTTCAAGGCGGATTCTTTGAAGACAATTGAGTTTCTGTCCCCCACCAAACCCCAGCAGTTAATTGGTTTCTGTCATTAGCAATTTAGCAAGAGAGACAATGTTATACAATCCAACTGTATACATCTTGAGCATTGATATGATAAATTTACCAGGATGTATAATGGGCATTCTTTTAGGAAGGAGATGAGCAATTCCTTTAGTCAGAGGGTAGTGAATCTGTGGAAATCTTTGCCACAGAAGGGTGTGGGGGTTGGCAGTGGAGATAGATAGATTCTTGATTAGTACGGGTGCCAGAGTTTATGGAGAGAAGCAGGAGAATAGGGTTAGGAGGGAGAGATAGATCTGCCGATTGAATGGCAGAGTAACTTGATGGGCCAAATGGCCTAATTCTACTCCTATCACTTATGATCTTATGACATCTCATTGGATCAGGTCGCCAGGCTGAAATAGATTAACTAGAATTATGTTACAATGAAACAAATGTCTGGTTAACTAACAGCATGTCTTTAAGCAAATGCATTGCATCATGATTCTCCAATGCAATGTTAATCTAAAGCAAATTCACTCAATGTAGTTGGCCTCCACAAAATAAATTAAAAAAACTCCTTAGCTACAATGACTTCAGAAGAAGCAAGCTGGTGGTGGAAAACATTGCAAAAAAATTATTTCAATGAAATTCCAATGTGATCAGCCTATGGTGAAGTGGGCAGCTTGTGATTAATTTTTCAAATGTCAACTCATTTATATGAACTCACCTACCTTAATTATTTGATCATGCTACAGCTCATTCTGAAGGTACTGAACATTTCTGCATTCATAGCAAAGAGCTGCAGTCTGGAGCACAGGTCACCAAGTGACATTGTATCCCTAAGTTATGACCTATGACCTAAATGATTAAAATGGCAGCAATACAACATTGTTATTGTTGGAATAGTTTCATTCCAATGTGTGGGTGTTGCAAGGAAGGCCACAGATTAGTACCTGTCCCCAATGGCCCTTCATTGCTTTCTCTTGGAACTGATTGTTTGATATAACTAATAGCCTTTGGGTAAAAGTTTCACCCTCTGTCTTGGAATTACGGGTAAAAGTGGATGGTTCACAGACAACATGACTCTTCCCCAAAATACTTAAATTATGAGCTATTTAAACAATATGACATTGATTCAATCATAATTCAGGTGTAATGAGTTTATTCTAACCCAAGCATCATGCACAGTATTACTATGACGACTGTCGAAGATTAAGTATTTGGAAAATATAAATCACTAATCTATAATAGCCTACTTTCCGTAATATTTCTGCAACCAACATTCTCTATATTACCCTCACTACAACAACTTTAAATTACTAATCTTATTTACAAATATGCAAAAATGATACATTTAGCCTTTTTTAAGGCATCACATACACAGTGCCTGGAAGAGGTTTCACTCACCAAAGATGGAAGGTGATTCTAAAGGTCATCAGCCATTGCACTTAGTCCTCACCAAATGGCCAAGTATCATCTGGCTCTTGATCGCTGTTGAGAGATTAGAATCAATGGGAAAAATAGCCTGATTGATCTTCATCATCTCAACTACCTTGATTAATTGTTTATTACCAACTCTTCTGTACATTCACAATATGTGATGAGTGGTGGCTGAGCCAGTGACTTTGCCCATCTTAGTTGTCCTTGAATGAATGCTGAGATACTTTGGACTTACGGAAGCAGAATCCCTCCTCTAAAGTACAGGAGTGAATCAAATAGGATACTCCAACAATGCATTCATTTCTTTATCTCATATTAATAACTTAATTCCAGAATCACTTGGTTGAATCTATCAAGCCACAGATGCCAAAGCCGTGTTAGATTGTTGATGCAAATCTTGGATTTTTACAGCAGCAACATCAACTGCATGCCATACACCCACCAAGGCATGAACGCTGGATGCAGTATTACATAAGACTTCAAAAGTGATAGAGAAACGAGAATATGAACATTTGACTAGAACAATACTGAGAGTGATTTGATCAACGATGGTTTTGCATTAATCAAAGTATTATTTTCTAATTACCGTTCCATGAGTTAGCCAATGGCGACATGTATTATGTTAGACAGGATCGTGACAAGATCCAATATTCTAAGTGTCACGTGTTATGTACATAGTCCTAAAACTTATTTCTGGGATGTGGGCATTGCTGACAAGACTAACATTATTATCCATTCCAAATATTAAAGGGCCGAGGACATTGGTCTGATGAAGTTCTGCATCTGGAATATTTGACTGCCAACAACCACAACCCTTTCCTTGAAGTTGTTCTTCAGGAAGAGCCTTTCGGTATCTGAGGTGGTGAGCAGCCTTTGTAAACTGCAGCAATTGTTCTGGTGAAGATGCTTCCGCAATGTAACTGGGAGTAAACTGCAGTATCTTGACCTACTGAAAATGAGGAATATGTAATATAGTCCAAAATCTGATTGACATTGCATGATTTGTAGTTCCTGCAAGAGATGGAGATTGTGTGCACTTGTTGCCCTTGCCTTTCATCGTCATATGCGTTAGTGCTTTGGGAGATGCTACTGGAAGATTCATGTGATCACCTGCAGTGTGTGTACATAGACCTAGTGAAAATAAGGAAAGTGTATTATAGTCTGTGTGATGTATGAGTGAGCAGACAAGACACCAAACCTTTTGTACTCATATTGGTGTGGGAGTTAGTGACTCGGCCAACATTTAAAGCCTTGAATTGAAATAGCTTGTGAGACTTCTTAGCTGGTTGTTCTGGCCAATTACAGTTCAAAGCTCTGAAGTCATGTGTGGGCCATACCAGGAAACTTCAGTAATAAAGTTGGACTTTATATTTTGTCCATTAGTTGGATGCTCAGTCGTTCTTTTATTAATTTTGAATTCCTTAATTTCATGAACTGAATTTGGCTTCTGTGCATTGGGGATTGGAATTTGAACATTTCTAAATCACTGCTTGCTGATTATTCATCCAGTAATTTAGCCATTATGTTACCACACCTCTTATCATTCAAAACAGATCACCACAACAGACTTACATGACCAGAAGCAGCTTGGATGACTAACAGAGGGACAGAGGGTCTGAAATATATTATCGAATACGTGGACGCATTGGTGATCATTTTTCAATGTTCTATAGATTCAGGATCAGTTCCTGTGGATTTTAAGAAAGGCGGGAGAGAGAAAATAGGGAATTATAAACCAGTTAGCCTGACATCGGTGGTGGGGAAGATGCTGGAGTCAATTATAAAAGGTGAAATAGCGGCAGATTTGGATAGCAGAAACAGGATCGGTCCGAGTCAGCATGGATTTACGAAGGGTAAATCATGCTTGAATAATCTTCAGAAATTTTTTGATAATGTAACTGGGAAAATGGACACGGGAGAGCCAGTAGATGTAGTGTACCTGGACTTTCAGAAATCCTTTGATAAGGTCCCACATAGGAGATTAGTTGGCAAAATTAGAGCACATTGTATTTGGGGTAAGGTACTGACATGGGTAGAAATTTGGTTGGCAAACAGGAAACTAAGAGTAGGGATTAACGGGTCCCTTTCAGAATGGCAGGCAGTGACTGGTGGAGTACCGCAAGGCTCGGAGCTGGGCCCGCAGCTATTTGCAATATACATTAATGATTTAGAGGAAGGGATTCAAAGAAACAATAGCAAATTTGCGGAGGACACAAAGCTGGGTGGCAGTGTGAACTGTGAGGAGGATGCTATGAGGATGCAGGGTGACTTGGACATGTTGGGTGACTGGGCAGATGCAGTTTAATATGGATAAATGTGAGGTTATTGACTTTGGTGGCAAAAACAGGAAGGCAGATTATTATCTGAATGGTGTCAAGTTAGGAAAATGGGAAGTACATCAATATCTGGGGGGTTCTTGCTCCTCAATCACCGAAAGTAAGCATGCATGTACAGCAGGCAGTGAAGAAAGCTAATGGCATGTTGGCATCTTGAATAACAAGAGGAGTTGAGTATAGGAGAAAAGAGGTCCTTCTGCAGTTGTTCAGGGCCCTAGTGAGACCACACCTGGAGTTTTGTGTGCAGTTTTGGTCTCCTAATTGATTCAAAATCATGACATTCTGCATCCAGAAAAAACAAACAATCTGTGTCACCAGCATATTCTATTACATTACAATACAAAGTGTTCACTTGGACACTGTGATACATGTAATATAATTAGCATATGTTATGTCTTGTGCAAGGGGTCGCATGAGCTGAGGAAGTCTCAAGGTGGCGTCCTAGAATACAGAAGCTTGTCAGTTTACCCCTGTATCTGAGAGTTCTTTTGGGTCAGTTCCAAGCACCCAAATACACTACAATTGGTGACGAGGATGGGATAGAGTCCCGCAGGCCTGTTTTGCAACACGCAGGATTGTTTAACAGTTTAAACAGTAGATACGGAGTTGTGTCGCAGTTGTTTGTGAGCTGGACATGAGAGGCCTGCAGATCCCTCTATGGCGGGGACTGTAATTTAAAACATCAGCTGTACAAGTCGGCGAGTTTTGTAAGGCTATCTCTATGTTGTGTCTACGTGGCAAGATGTCGTCCTTCGGATTGTTACACATTTTGGACTGAGTTTTTTTGTTGAATTCCTCAAGCTGAATAATCTTTGTACAGCAAAGATTTAGGTGAATTGTTACAGCAGAACACACAAGGATAACGAGGCAACGAGGATAAAAGAACAGAAAAGAACAAAGAAGGGCTGTCAAGAAAAGAAAAAAAGAAGAGTTGTGTTTGGAAACAAAGTGGAACGGCACCAAGCCAAAGAAAAGAAAGGTCAGAACAGGAAGCAAGGAAAACAAGTGGGGCAGTAAGTAAGTGTCACCGAAGAACGCAGCCGAAAGCTGGAAGCCTAACCAGCAGGACAGCAACGGTGTCAACTTACCTGGAACGCTTTCCATGGCCGGGCAGCCATGGCAAAGGGGCAGAAGAGGCCCAACTGCTGCCACCGACCTCGGGTGAGTTCCAGGGCCATGTACCGTGTAGGCCATGGACTGGTCTGGTGACCGCCACCGACTTAGGACGATTTCCAGGGCTGTGTAGCCCATAGCCAGGCCCAGGAGCCACCACCGACGTCGAGTGAGGGCCTAGTACCGGGTAGGTCACGGACAGGTCCAGAGAAGCACCGACAGAAACTGAGTCTACAGCCCGGCCGGGAGACGAGTCAGCCTGGTCGAGGGAGAAAGTCGGCCGCGAGAGAAGCGGACCGGCCGAGAAAAACAGCCCCGCCGGGAGAAGAGTCAGCCCGGTCGAGGGAGAAAGCCGGCCGCGTGAGAAGCGGACCGGCAGAGTTAGAAAAAATACGACCGCGCGAGAACAGCGGACCGGTCGTGAGTGAAAGCCCGGTCGCAGGAGACGACCGCGAGCAGAGAAAGCCCGGTCGGGAGTAGAGTCAGCCCGACCGTGAGCAGAAAAGCGGACAGGCCCGCGAGAGAAGCGGAGAGAAGCCGAGAACCGTGAAAGCCCGGTGGCAAGGGACGGCCGAGAGCGGGGAAAGCCCGGACGTGAAAGGAAGTCCGGCCCCGAGCGAAGAGTGGGTCCGCGCGAGAGAACCGGGATACAGCACTCAAGCACTTCAGCTGGTCGGGAGCACAGTCAGCCCGGTCGGGGGAGAAATCGGAGAAAGCCCGGTCGCGGGAGACGGCCGAAAGCAGAGAAAGCCCAGTCGCGGGAGATGGCCGAGAGTGGAGAAAGCCTGCCAAGAGAGAGGCACAGTCCCGACGCTTGGAGCAGCGGGGACCAGCAGCAGAAACCAGCAGTGACTCACCTTCCGCAGGGTGTCCAATGGGGACAGCGGCGAGCCGAGCAGCGGGTCCAGTAGCAGCCGGGAGGGCTGTGGAGCCAGCGGGCAGGCAAGTCAGCGGAGCAGCGGGAGTCGACTTGGCAGCGAGCCAGCGGCAGCAAAAGTAACGGTGAAGCCCGGGGGAGCCAGCAAAAGCAGCAAAAGTGGAGGTCCGCTGAGGCCATCAGCAAAATTACCAGTGGGTACACAAAAATGCTGGAGAAACTCAGCGGGTGCAGCAGCATCTATGGAGCGAAGGAAACAGGTAACGTTTCGGGCCGAAACCCTTCTTCAGACTGATAGGGGGTGGGGAGAAGAAAGGAAAAAAAGGTAAAAGGCGGAGGAGGAGCCCGAGGGCTGGGGGAGGGGAGGAGACAACCAGATGGCTGATGAAGGGGAGGGGACAGCAAGGGCTAGCAGAATTGGGAGAATTCAATGTTCAAACCCCCAGGATGTAGACTGCCCAAGCGGAATATGAGGTGCATTTCCTCCAATTTACGGTGTTGCTCGCTGTGGCCATGGAGGAGACCCAGGACAGAGAGGTCAGATACGGAATGGGAGGGGGAGTTGAAGTGGTGAGCCACCGGGAGTTCAGGTTGGTTATTGCGGACCGACCGGAGGTGTTCGGCGAAACGATCGCCAAGCCTCCGCTTGGTCTCACCGATGTAGATCAGCTGGCATCTAGAGCAGCGAATACAATAGATGAGGTTGGAGGAGATGCAGGTGAACCTCTGTCGCACCTGGAACGACTGCTTGGGTCCTTGAATGGAGTGGAGGGGGGAGGTGAAGGGACAAGTGTTGCATCTCTTGCGGTTGCAAGGGAAAGTACCAGGGGAGGGGGTGGTATGGGAGGGAAGGGAAGAATTGACAAGGGAGTTACGGAGGGAGCGGTCTTTGCGGAAGGCAGACATGGGGGAGATGGGAAGATGTGGCGAGTGGTGGGGTCACGTTGGAGCTTGCGAAACTGACGGAGGATCACTTGTTGTATGTGACGGCTGGTGGGGTGAAAGGTGAGGACTAGGGGGACTCTGCCCTTGTTGTGAGTGGGGGGGTGGGGAGAGAGAGCAGTGTTGCGGGGTATGGCAGAGACCCTGGTGCGAGCCTCATCTATGGTGGAGGAGGGGAACCCCCGTTCCCTGAAGAATGAGGACATTTCAGATGCCCTGGTGTGGAACGCCTCATCCTGGGAGCAGATGCGGCGTAGACAGAGGAATTGGGAGTGGGGGATGGAGTCCTTACAGGAAGCAGGGTGGGAAGAAGTGTAGTCCAGATAGCCATGGGAGTCAGTGGGGACAGCTCGAGAGGTCGAGGATGCACCAAAGTCCACAGGCCACAAGCTGGAGCTGTGAAATCCTTCATAATAAAAGCTCTCTGTGAATGTAATGCATGGGCACAGTAAAAGCAGGACTGTTTAAATGTAATGCATTGGTCACTGTTATTAATAGTAAATCTGTGTGCATAGAAGGAATATGGTTTAAAATGTTCTAAATGGCTATTAACATGAAATGTTGGTTAATAGTATAAATCTATTATTATAAGAATTAGTAATAGTCAGTGGGCTGGATCACTTCTTAGTGTGTAAAAGGATCAAGTCTAGTGCAGAAAACACAGTGAGAGAACAGAATATAGTGCACCTGAATAGCAACAGGTAGCATGGCTTTTCAAATTGTAGGAAACGTGCCCCAGTTAGATTCTGGGTGTAATTTTGAGAAATGGACCAAAGTCTTGGAGGCTTGTTTCATTTCCAATGATATCGCTGCAGAGGAGAAGAAGATAGCATGGTTCATATTAGGCTTAGGAAGAGAGGGTTATCAGACCTCACGTATGTTACTGCAGCCAGCAAAGCCCACAGATAAAATGTACGAGGAGTGTAAGGAGGCATTAATGGCTCATTTCTCGCCAAAACCTCCAAGGGCATCCAGAGGCAAGGAGCCTGAACTAAAGAGGGCAGAGAGTCCCTCAAAGGACAAAAGTCAAGTGCAAAAGGACAAAGGTCAAGTGCAAAAGGACACAGGTCAAGTGCAAAAGGACACAGGTCAAGTGCAAAAGGACACAGGTCAAGTGTAAAAGGACCAAGGTCAAGTGCAAAAGGACAAAGGTCTAGTGGAAAGGGACAAAGGTCTAGTGCAAAGTGAGAGAAGTCAAAGGCAAAGGGAAATTGCCATCCAAAGGGCAACCCTAGCGATTCAAGCTGCATTCAGGGGTATGAAGGTACGGAGAGAGATCTGGTACAAACAGAAGGCAGCAACGGTAATACAAGCAGCATTTAGAAGGCACAGAGTATACCGTCAATACAAGGCAATGAGATTGGCAGCTATAATAGTACAAACCCATTATAGGGCACGCGTTCAAATGGAAAGTGATCGCAAGACTTACATGAAGGCACGCAGAAGCGTTGTGCTGCTTCAGGCTGCCTACCGAGGAATGGTAGTTCGAAAGCAATTGCGGTGCATGCACAAGTCTGCCAAGGTCATACAGACTTATTATCAGATGAATAAACAGCGTCAGTATTTCAAGAAACTACGCTGGTCTGCCATTGCGGTACAGCAACGATACAGAGCTTGCCAGATAAGAAATGTCCAAGTGAGACAGTATAATAGTTTGAGAAAAGCAGTGGTGTGTATTCAGGCTTTATACCGCGGGATTAAAGCCAGAGAATTGGTTGAGAAAATCATGGCAGCATGCCACATTAAGTCATTCATATGGATTTGCATTACAAGAAAGCATTTCTTGATGCAAAAGGCGGCTGTAGTCACTCTGCAAGCAGCATACCGTGGTTACCGATTAAGGGTACGCTACAAAGCTGTGCGTGAAGCAGTGAAGCGTGAAGCAGTCATTTCGATCCAGAGATGGTACAAAGCATGCAAAATAGGGCATTCCCAGTTTGTGCAATATCAGTCAATGAGGTATGCAACTATTACCATTCAGGCTGCCTACAAGAGTATGGTGGTTAGGCAGTGGGTTAAGCAAAAGAGACCTACTGTAAAAGTGCTCTCTATGAGTTGGTATAGGAAAGACCGAAGGAGACAAATAGATGCACAACAGAAAAGGCTTAAACAATACAAAAGGCTTAAACGATATAGGAAAGACTTGCTCAAACTGATTTATACAGCAGTTGTAGTGCAGTCTCACTACCGTGCTTATGTAGTAAGAAAAATATACAGAGCGCAAATCAAAGCCACTGTTGTATTGCAAAGACAATATAGATCCTACTTCTTGATGAATAACCAGAAAGGTGATTTAAGAAGACAAATACCCCCTCCACATACACCTGGATATCCTGCCATCAGGCAAGAGATATCGCAGCATCAAAGCCCGGACTACAAGACTGCTAAACAGCTTCCTGCCATATGCTGTGAGGCTGCTAAACAGCCACTCTGTACTCACAGTCACCTGATTCTGCGGCTTGGCACGGACACTATAATAACTGGCACTGGCCACTTCAATAACTGGCACTGGCCACTCAAATCAGCTGCCCCGGACATGTTTATGATTGGTCTTACTGTTTTTATCTATTTTAACTTTATACTGTTCCATCAGGGACTGGATTGTTTTTAGTGTTATTATGTGTGAAATGTTTTAAACTTCATGTGCGATGCTCCGGTATTACCTGGGAAACGTCTTTTCGTTTTGCACTGCACAACTGTTGCTTGCAAGATGACAATAAAGGAATTGAATTGAATTGAAATAGATGAACAACAGAAAAGGCTTAAACGATACAAAGAACGGTTAAATAAATGTGTGACGATGAGCAAAAAGCTGTTGATAGAAAAGTCTAAAGAAGAGAGGCTTGTCGGTCGAGACAAAAGTATGCAGGACCGATTGTGATTAGGACACTTCACTATAGTCCAGCGTGGAGCTTCCTTCACTGAGCAATGGACAAATGGTTATGCATTGCAGAATGTTATTATACAACAAGAGCAGATAAATACGCAGCGCCAGGAAATTGAGCGACAGAGGAAGCTGCTGAAAAACGAAAACCTGCAGTCATGTGTCAGATCCCACCTACTAATAAGGAACAGAAACAGAGGAATTGTTAACTTTAGCAGAATATCAAGAACAGGAAGAAATCTGCAAATTAGATTAGGATATTTAAAAAGGGAAGAGGCAGAGATACAGGTAGAGCTAGAGTGATTAGAAAGAGTGTGCAATTTACACAGAAGCGAACGGAAAAGGATAACACATAAAGCAAGGGGTAATGTATTTGGTTTAAGGAAGATGAGTGGAATGAACCATTATAAGTGCTAAGTTTAGATACGATTATTACAGCTACGAGGATGTAATGTAAGATGACTGTAATAATATAATTTTGCAACAGTGTGTTAATCAATTATATTTAATGTAATAGAAATGGTGTTATTCGCCTCCAAGTTAAAGGGGGAGCAGTGTGATGTATGTAATATAATTAGCATATGTTATGTCTTGTGCAAGGGGACGCATGCGCTGAGGAAGACTCAAGGTGGCGTCCTAGAATAAAGAAGCTTGTCAGTTTACTCCTGTATCTGATAGTTCTTTTGTGTCAGTTCCAAGTACCTAAATACACTACAGACACCCTATGAAATTATCCTTTCATTTCAAAGGCTCAATTATTTATAAAGTCCCAAGAGACACCAAATGCTGAAATCTGGAGTAAATATTAAACTGTTGGAAGAACTTAGCAGGTCAAGCAGCATCTAAGGATAAATCAGTTATTTATACATTACCTCTTGAAATGGTACATTTATACATTACCATGTATAAAACACATCGAGCCAATTCATTAGAAATAGATTAAATAGTTGACAACAATTCCTATGTTCATATCATATTGTAATATTCACCCATATCTCTCAGTATATTTGCAGAAAATATGCAAAATTTACCAGAAATGATTCAGCATTATTTAGGATTCCCCAAAACTAGATTGGGAATCCAAGACTACATATGCATTCCAAAATAAGGCAGTTCACAACCTACATCAAAGGATAAATTCCCTGTAGGATATATTGCAGGTTGAAATTCATAACTGTGAAATATTTCATCTGAACTTATTATGCCAATATAAATGCTCATCTGTCCTAATGGGTGAATTATTCAACTTTTTTTTGAATTGTTTACAATTGGACATTTCATTTCAAACTTTGCATGGCCACGAGGTTTGATGCTCTTGCTGTTTCATCCCTACCTGTCGTCCACCATTACATTTCAAATAGATGCTATCGCACATGATCACTCCTATTCACACCCCTCCCCAAACCCCTGGCATATATCCCGGTGCCTTCATACCTTGGTGAGCTCCCGAAAAGGGAGTTTAATAATTCCAAGGCAGACAACTGGTTCAGCATCTTATTCTCCGCGCTCGTGAAGAGAGCATCAATGGTTTGCCATGTACTAGTGGGAGAAACAAAATATGTAAATGAATGGAAATTGGTGGTTCATAGATATATCGGAAACCAGGATACTGGGAGCACATAGCTTCATGCTTCCAGTTAATTGCATAATACACTAGCTAAATGCTTCCAATATTAACACTGACACATACACGCGCACACACATTTGCACACCATAGCAGAACAGGCCCTTCTCCCCACATAAATTTCCCGATTTTATTCTCCCCACATTCCCATTCACGCCAACATATATGTGTGTGCGTGTCTATGTGCATGTCTGTTACATTTTTATATTTATAGAAAATAGATGGTATCGACCAATGCAAACCGCTGCTCCAGGTGTCCAATTTTCAGATGTTCCTAACCTTGTTGGACCTTTGGGGTTAGTGACCTATTGGAAATTCACATCAGTCAGGAAATGGTGTTGGGTAGACTGATGGGACTGAAGGCTGATAAATCCCCATGGCCTGATGGTCTGCATCCCACAGTACTCAAGGAGGTGGCTCTAGAAATGTTAGACACATTGGTGATCATTTTCCAAATGTTCTAAAAATTCTGGATCAGTTCCTGTGGATTGGAGTGTAGCTAATGTTATCCATCTTTTTAAGAAAGGAGGGAGTGAGAAAGCAGGGAATTTTAGACCAGGTAGCCAGATATCGGTGGTGGGAAAGATGCTGGAGTCGATTATTAAAGATGTAATAGTGGCGCATTTGGATTACAGTAACAGGATCGGTCCAAGTCAGCATGGATTTACGAAGGGGAAATCATGCTTGATAAATCTTCTGGAATTTTTGGAGGATGTAACAAGTAAAATGGACAAAGGAGAGCCAGTGGATGTAGTGTACCTGTAACTGTAGCCTCCTTGTCTAAGACTCTCGAGCCAAAGACTCACACTTTACTCAACAAGGTCGCTCCGCTACAGCTGCACTTCTTTATCTGTTACCTAATCAACTACTTTAGGGCTAATTTGTAAATTACTCGAACCTGGGTGATTGGAGTACTTTTTAAATCTTCCTTCCCTCTGACACACCTACTTCCAGCCAATACTCACTCTCCCTGCTTCTGGCTACTGCTTCTCTCCGACCTTTATGGTCTAACTATGTATCTATCTATGAGACCATCAGATTCCTTCTTCCCCCAATATTAAACATTGCACCATATCAATAGACAATTGACTATAGACAATAGGTGCAGGAGTAGGCCATTCGGCCCTTCGAGCCAACACCACCATTAAATGTGATCATGGCTGATCATCCCCAATCAGTACCCCGTTCCTGCCTTCTCCCCGTTCCTGATTTCTTACCATTCCCCCTGAATCTGCTATCTTTAAGAGCCCTATTTAGCTCTCTCTTGAAAGTATCCACCACCCTCTGAGGCAGAGAATTCCACAGACTCACAACTCTCTGTGTGAATTTTATTTTCCTCATCTCCGTTCTAAATGGCTTACCCCTTATTATTAAACTGTGGCCCCTGGTTCTGGACTCCCCCAACATCGGATACATGTTTCCCGCCTCTTAAGGGCCAGTCCCACTTGGGCGACCTAATCGGCGAGTTCTGGCGAGTTTGCCCTCGACATACTCGCAGCATGGTCGACATGAGGTCGTAGGAGGTCTTCGTAACTCTCCTTCATGCTCGAGAGTGGTCTCCGCATACTCGAGGCCTCAGCTAGGTCGCGGCGTTTTTTTCAATATTTAAAAAAATGCCCAGGAGTAAAGAAAGTTGCCATGGGAACAATCAATACTGTTTTTACTCGTAGGTTTGGTCGTAGTACGTCGTAGTAGGTCGTAGTAGGTCGGCATGTTAGTCATAGGTAATCGAGGGTAGTTGAAGATAGTCGTAGATAGTCTTCATCATAGTCGAAGGAGATCGAAGGAGGTCGAAGGAGGTCGTCTTCACTCTCCACTATTCGATGTCCAATTTTCCCGTTGTTAGTTGTATCTAGTCGAGCTGGTCTTCAACATTGTCGAAAGAGATCAAAGGAGGTCTACATATTCGAAGGAGGTCTTCAACATGTCATTTTTTCAAGCTCTTCTAAACTCGCCAATTAGGTTGCACGTGGGACAGCCCCTTAACGTGTCCAATCCCTTAATAATCTTATATGTTTCAATAAGACACCCTTTCATCCTTCTAAATTCCAGAGTATACAAGCCCAGCTGCTCCATTCTCTCACCATATGACAGTCCCTCCATCCTGGGAATTAAGCTTGTAAACCTATGCTGCACTCCCTCAATAGCAAGAATGTCCTTCCTCAAATTAGGGGACCAAAACTGCACACAATACTCCAGGTGTGGTCTCACTAGGGCCCTGTACAACTGCAGAAGGACCTCTTTGATCCCATACTCAACTTCTCTTGTTACGAAGGCCAACATGCCATTCATTTTCTTCATTGCCTGCTATACGTGCATGCTTACTTTAATTTACTGATGAACAAGGACCCCCCAGATCCCGTTATACTTCCCCTTTTCCCATCTTGACAGCATTTAGATATTAATCTGCCTTCCTGTTTATGCTACCAAAGTGGATAACCTCGCATTTATCCACATTAAACTGCATCTGCTATGCATCTGCCCACTCACCCAACCTGTCCAAATCACCCTGCATCCTCGTAGCATCCTCCTCACAGTTCATACTGCCACCCAGTTTTGTGTCATCTGCAAATTTGCTAATGTTACTTTGAATTCCTTCATCTAAATTATTGATGTATCTTGTAAATAGGAAGACCTATTCATGAAATATTTGTAAATAGGAAGACCTATTCATGAAATATTTTATTTGAGCTTATTATGCCAATATAAACGCCTGTCTGTCCTTATGGTTGAGTTATTCAACTATTGTTTGAATTGTTTACAATTGGACAATCTAACCCCTGATCATTTCAAACTTTTCATGGCCACGGGGTTTGATGCTCTCGCTTTTTCGTCCCCACCTGTCGTCCACCAATACATTTCAAATAGATACCTAGGTACACAAAAATGCTGGAGAAACTCAGCGGGTGCAGCAGCATCTATGGAGCGAAGGAAATAGGTAACGTTTCGGGCCGAAACCCTTCTTCAGACCGTTCCTTCGCTCCATAGATGCTGCTGCACCCGCTGAGTTTCTCCAGCATTTTTGTGTACCTTCGATTTTCCAGCATCTGCAGTTCCTTCTTTAACATCAAATAGATACCTAGTTGGGGTACTGATCAGGGCTTCCAGGAATTCACCGGCGGTCAACTGGCCAAGCATCTCGTTGAGCTCACTCGTGGGGAAACCATCAGAGTCTCGCCGTGCTCTAGTGAGAGAAACAAAATATGTAAATGAATGGAAATTGGCGGTTCATAGAAATATCGGAAACCAAGATACTGGGAACACACGGCTTCATGCTTTCACTTAATTGCATAATACACTGGCTAAATGCTTCCAATATTAACACTGACACAAACAGGCACACACCCATATGCACGCCATAACGTGAACATTTGCAATGCAGTTAGCACTCAATTCTGGTCCTTGCAATCTAACAGGGTTGCCGACGTTGGCTTGTTGTCGGGTCAAACATTTTGGGAAACGGACAGAGATTGGTCAAAGCCAAGGGGACAGTTGTGTGGAGAAAGACAAGCGCTCTCATCGCACAGAATTTTGCCGGGCGCCGAGATTGTAAATTTTATCCCGCCAGTTTTTCTCCACTTGAATTATGATGTGGATGTGAAGAACCCTTCGCTGTTTCTGCTTCCCACCCAGGCATTATCGTTTCACCCCACCCCCACCTGCACTTGTTTTTTCTCCCTCAACACGTCGCTTGGATCCATGGCTACAGACCTCAACCACTTCCAGCTTTTCAACCTGCCGTCGTTCTTCAACAAAAACTATCAACATTGTATAAAATAAAGTGCCGTCAGTGATCAGAAACTGTACCAGTGGTTAATATTACCGCGGGATAACAAGGCATTGGCCGTGAGGCAGTGACCGGCCCTGAACTAAGGAAATCCATGGAACCTATTCCTCATCACACCCTGATCCGTGCTCTCCAGCCCCTCTCTCCTACTGTTTTCTTCCTTCATGTCCACAGACAACAGTCACAAGGGGATAACCCTGGAAGACGTGATTTATTTTTGATTTCCTGAACTGGGTCAGCATCTGCTATGGAGAGACAGACCCTCCATGATCTGATAAAGTAAACCGTGGGACGTTTACCTTGAACTAGGGTCGCTGTCCACCGCTGGGAAGCCTGATCCCTGAGACCAGAGGACGCTGAAGAGCGCACAAAGCGTCACCAAACGTGAGTCGAAGCTGATCACCATTTCGAACTATTCTGTAAACCAAATAACATGTTACTATATAAAACCATTTGCACCGACCTCCACCACCCCATCCTCTCCCTCCTCTGAATCCCACTTCACGGATCGCTTCAATTTTGAACGGTTTGTGAATATCATGAAATCAATTCAAACAGTAAGAAGCTATCATTTTCACAGAAGTTGGATGCGGGAAGACTCCCATGATGAATGATACGCGATGTTGCATGTTTCGAGTCAGGATGGAGTTCGTTTGGAAAACGTACCAAAAAGAGCTCTCGCTGCCTTGGCGTCGATCGCTGTCCTTGATGCTGAAGACTTCGCCTGTGAAGCAACGAAAGTCTTCTCGACGTCGCTGTGCTTGTTGGACGCTCTTGCGGTGTCTTTTGAGTTCTGCCTTCTGCCTTCTGCCCACTGCCCTCTGCCCTATGCAGAGCGAGATGCGATACTCTCGTTTCCTATGAAATCTGACTGTTAACAGCCTGAAAGTTGCAGGTTTTATACTATAGGTGCGTCTCCATCCACAAAGGTCGGTCACGTTTTCGCTCAAGAGAGAGGAAATAGATGCACGGCCAAAGACGCCGCTGGCATTCCCAATGGGATGGGAGCATGTTAGCATTGAGCACAGATAGTTAGTTGAGCAAACTTGCTCGCAATGGAAAATTAACATCAAAACCAGACACTCCTGCCACTGCTAGACTTCCCCATGATATTTAAATCATCCAGTACTCGACTAATTCTTGCGGCCAAGAAACAGACATTTCGGTCCATCATGCAGCTGTTGTAGCTTGCAACATATAACCATATAACCATATAACAATTACAGCACGGAAACAGGCCATCTCGACCCTTCTAGTCCGTGCCGAACACGTATTCTCCCCTAGTCCCATATACCTGCGCTCAGACCATAACCCTCCATTCCTTTCCCGTCCATATAACTATCCAATTTATTTTTAAATGATAAAAACGAACCTGCCTCCACCACCTTCACTGGAAGCTCATTCCACACAGCCACCACTCTCTGAGTAAAGAAGTTCCCCCTCATGTTACCCCTAAACTTCTGTCCCTTAATTCTCAAGTCATGTCCCCTTGTTTGAATCTTCCCTACTCTCAGTGGGAAAAGTTTATCCGCGTCAACTCTGTCTATCCCTCTCATCATTTTAAAGACCTCTATCAAGTCCCCCCTTAACCTTCTGCGCTCCAAAGAATAAAGCCCTAACTTGTTCAACCTTTCTCTGTAACTTAGTTGCTGAAACTCAGGCAACATTCTAGTAAATCTCCTCTGTACTCTCTCTATTTTGTTGACATCCTTCCTATAATTAGGCGACCAAAATTGTACACCATACTCCAGAATTGGCCTCACCAATGCCTTGTACAATTTTAACATTACATCCCAACTTCTATACTCAATGCTCTGATTTATAAAAGCCAGCACACCAAAAGCTTTCTTTACCACCCTATCTACATGAGATTCCACTTTCAGGGAACTGTGCACAGTTATTCCAAGATCCCTCTGTTCACCTGCATTCTTCAATTCCCTACCATTTACCATGTACGTCCTATTTTGATTTGTCTTGCCAAGATGTAGCACCTCACACTTATCAGCATTAAACTCCATCTGCCATCTTTCAGCCCACTCTTCCAACCAGCATAAATCTCTCTGTAGACTTTGAAAATCTACTTCATTATCCACAGCCCCACCTATCTTAGTATCATCTGCATACTTACTAATCCAATTTACCACACCATCATCCAGATCGTTGATGTACATGACAAACAACAGTGGACCCAACACAGATCCCTGTGGCACCCCACTAGTCACTAGCCTCCAACCTGACAAACAACCATCCACCATTACTCTCTGGCATCTCCCATTCTGCCACTGTTGAATCCATCTTGCTACTCCACCATTAATACCCAACCATTGAACCTTCTTAACCAACCTTCCATGAGGAAGCTTGTCAAAGGCCTTACTGAAGTCCATATATACAACATCCACGGCTTTACCCTCATCAATTTCCCGATTAACCTCTTCAAAAAATTCAAGAAGATTAGTCAAACATGACCTTCCAGGCACAAATCCATGTTGACTGTTCCTAATCAGCCCCTGTTTATCCAGATGCTTATATATATTATCTCTAAGTATCCTTTTCATTAATTTGCCCACCACTGACGTCAAACTAACAGGTCTATAATTGCTAGGTTTACTCTTAGACCCCTTTTTAAACAATGGAACAACATGCGCAGTACGCCAATCCTCCGGCACTATTGCCGTTTCCAATGACATTTGAAATATTTCTGTCATAGCCCCTGCTATTTCTACACTAACTTCCCTCAATGTCCTAGGGAATATCCTGTCCGGACCTGGAGACTTATCCACTTTTATATTTCTCAAAAGTGTCAGTACTTCCTCTTCTTTGAATCTCATAGTTTCCATAGCTACTCTACTTGCTTCCCTTACCTCACATAATTCAATATCCTTCTCCTTGGTGAATACCGAAGAAAAGAAATTGTTCAATATCTCCCCCATCTCTTTTGGCTCTGCAGATAGCTGTCCACTCTGACTCTCTAATGGACCAATTTTATCCCTCGTTATCCTTTTGCTATTAATATAGCTGTAGAAACCCTTTGGATTTACTGTCCATGCTGTCCAATTCATTCCACACCCATGTTCTCGCCAAGTACTGCACCCATCTCTCTTTCAGAGTTTGTATGTAACCTACCGCTCTCCACACTTTCAGTAATCTCACTCTATGCAACTTGCGATGAAGCCAAACATGGTTTTGCCTGAGATTTGTACCGTCGCATTGTCAATGTATTGTCACTCTATTCCTCCCCACGAAGTCGCCCCAGCTTCTCGTTCTCACCTAGCAAACAACTAACAGTGGCCTGTTTCCTTTATCATCGTTACTTTTTTGCATACAATTTCATTCATTGTTCTATATCTCTCTGCATCATCGTCCATATCTCTCCTTTCCTTTTCCTGTGACTTTTAGCCTGAAGAAATGTCTTGACCCAAAACATTTCCTTTCCAGAGATGCTCTCTGTCCTGCTGTATACACTAGAGAACACTCCCATTGTTTCAATCTCTCCACATAAACTTTGTCGACCATCTCATACAAGAGTACGGTGATTGTCGATGCAACTGATTTTAGTTTGGATTCACGTGAGTGACTACGTAAGAAGCCCGCCAGCCCGCATGCGCATCAATACATCTAACGCATTGCGCACGACTGGCTGGCAGGCGCGTCGCTCCTCCAGCGGTAAGTTTCAAACCCTGCAGGTAAGTTTTTGAACTTATTCCAGGTTGTGTTTTTTGCTTGCAGGAATCTCTTTTATAGAGTTTCCTGCGGGATATGGAATCCGGGGCAAAACCCAGATGGGCCGCGGGGAAGCCGGCTACGGACCGCGGGGAATCCGGCTATGGACCGCGGAAGTGCCGGTAGCCGGCGGCCGTCGGGTTCGCTACCTGAGTCGCTGACAGTGCGGTCGGCGACTTCCGACTTCGGCAGCCCAAAAAGGTGTGCAGCCAAATGGAGTCAGAGCAAATCTGGGCTGGGATGAGTCAGGCCAGGAGGGTTCCCCTCCGACATACATGGGTACGTCCTCGGGCGTTTAACCCAGATGGAGCATGGATAGCGTCCTTGGGCGTTCATCCCACAACGGTGATGCTCCATCCTGATATGGTCCGTGGAACGGGGCTATATCAGCGCAGGTATCCTCGGGGGCCTGCGGCAGCACCTGTTTCAAGGCTGCTTACAAATCTCCCTCTCTGTGGAGGGGAGTGCGAGGGGTCAGTGTGAGACTGACTCCAAACTCGGAAGTATGTCCGTGGAACATACTGGAGTACATGCGTGAGGTTCAAGATTTGTCTGTCATGCGATATCCTTGCAAACGAAGAAGCCGCTGCAGGAAGAGTTGGCTTCCAGCCATTGGCAGTAAACCCGGAGGGGGCCAGGGTTCCCCTCATGTTACAAGCTTTGTAAGCATCAGCTACCTCACGTCACATCATTACAGGAACAGGTGACGGATGTAAGATACCATACACCTGTAAATTTTTCATTCCTGAAGTGCCGGCAGTGAACAGCGCTATCTGGGGTGACATTGGAGGGGGCATCAAAACCCAGTAAAGAAACTCCAACAAGTTTTAAAGATTACTGGCCTCAGGCATCACGACATTTGCCAAATGTGTGGGTGGCGGGCTATCGGACGTCCAGCTGGATGCCCTGGCGTTGATGTGCAAAGCACACTTCGAAATGAACTGCTTTCAGAAGAACGCCATCAGACCTGCCTTAAATCCCAGATTTGCAGGCTTATGTAAGGCCAGCAATGTCCAGCCATCGAATCTTCTTTTCGGGGAAGACCTATCCAAACAGGTAAGACCTGGATGAGGAAGCAAAAGCTGTCAGACTAATCAAAGTACCAACGATGAGCAAAGCTTCATCATTTCGGCGACAACACCCCCATGCCTCCATCGGCAGCAAGCGGTTCACTGAAGCTGGTGGCAGCTTGAAAGCTGGGCAGAGGTCTTTCAGGCCAAGGCCAAAGCCGGCCCTCAGGAAAAATATGCAAATCATGCACCCCAACCGTCCAACTCTCCAAATCAAGGACGGAAATAGAACCTGCATCAGGGGCCTTTGGGCTTACCATAGGACCACCGGTAACCATGGAGGTAGGAAGGTCTGGTTCTTTCCGAAACATGGGGTATGTGGACCATTTACAAGTTGGTAATAGTTTACACTTGTTTTTTGTACGAATGACAATGGATAAAAATGATAACATGAGATCAGTTTATACTGCACAGTATACAAGGGTTCCAAGCAGGCTTGGAATTGTGGCCAGAGTTGTCTTTCAAGGCAGGCTCAGAATTATGGGCAGAATTGCCTTTCGAGGCAGGCTCGGAATTATGGCCAGAGTTGTCTTTCGAGGCAGGCTCAGAATTATGGCTGGTGTTGCTTTACAAGGCAGGCTCAGTATTATGGCAGGCGTGGCCTGTTCATTGTGAAAGATGGAGGATGTCGGATCATCTGATTTAACTAACATGTGCAGTATAGACATTTGAGAATGGGAAACTTCGTTACTGTCTAACAACTGATTTCCATATGATGCTTTATGGCATGCATCGATCTTAAGTGCTTTGAGAGGCTTATTAAGCAGCACATGGTCTCTAAACTCCCCTCCAGTTTTGACCCGTTCCAGTTTGCTTATCGCCCGAACCGCTCCACAGAGGATGCAATCTCCTCTGCAGTCCACCTGAGCCTACAACACCTGGAGGAGAAGAATACCCAAGTGCGGATGCTGTTTGTTGATTTCAGCTCAGCATTTAACACGATAATCCCCCAGCATCTGGTGAGCAAACTGGCACCCCTAGGTTTCAATACCATACTATGCAACTGGATCCTGGATTTCCTTTCCGAAAGACCCCAGTCTGTGCGGGTTGGGAAGAACACCTCCTCTGTCATCAAACTGAGCACAGGCTCCCCTCAGGGCTGTGTCCTGAGTCCGCTGCTCTTTACATTGATGACACATGACTGTGTCGCCAGGTCCACCACTAACCATATCATCAAATACGCGGATGACACAACAGTGGTGGGCCTCATCCGCAATAACGACGACCAGGCATATAGAGAGGAGGTGGAACAGCTGGTGAGCTGGTGCAGCAGGAACAACCTTCTCCTAAATGGCAACAAAACCAAGGAGATTGTAGTCGATTTCAGAAGGAAAATTCAGCCCAGTCACACTCCACTTTGCATCAACAACTCAACAGTGGAGCAGGTGAAAAGCATCAAGTTCCTGGGGGTGCATATAACGGACACCTTAAACTGGTCCATAAACATTACATCTCTGGCAAAACGGGCACATCAGCGGTTGTACTTCCTCCGCAGGTTGAGAAGTTTACACCTCCACCCTCCCATCCTCGCCACTTTCTACAGAAGCACAATTGAGTCGGTCATGACCGGCTGTATCTCTACGTGGTGCGGCAGCTGTACAGCTGCAGACTGGAAGTGCCTTCAGAGAGTGGTGAGGACAGCGGAAAAAATCATTGGGACTTCTCTTCCTTCCATCATGGACATGGGGTACAAGCGCTGTCTGAGTAGAGCTAAGGGCATTACCAAAGCCCCCACACACCCACAATTTGGACTGTTTATACTGCTTAACTCTGGGAGGAGGTACCGCAGCATGAAGAGCGGGACAACCAGGTTCTGCAACAGCTTCATCCCCCAGGCCATAAGATTATTGAACAATCAATTAAACCGAGGCTAGAATTTTTTAAATATCGACACTTCTAAAAAATAACTGGAGAGTCAAATGCAACGAAATTTCGTTCTAGGTGCACTGTGTATAGGTGTATATCTGAAGGACAATAAAGTTTTCATTCATTCATTCATTCATTCATTCATTCATTCATTCATTAAAGATGCATACTATTCAGTTCCCATTCACAGGGATCACCGGAGATATTTGAAATTTAGCTGGATGGGGCAACGACAGCAGTTAAAGCATTGCAAAGTGGGCTAACTTCAGCTCCCAGGTTATTTACCAAAATTACTAAAGCCAGTGCTTGGGCTGCTCAGAGCTCAAAAACACTTGTCATGGCCTACCTGGATGATATTCTAAACGCTGTATTTTGCTAAATTAGCTGGTTCAGCCGCAAAACTATATTTGAGAAATAGTAAGATTAAACGAGAACTTACCAGTTTGAAGTTTGATCTTTAATTTATGAGGAGTTACGATGAGCGATTATGTGAAGAAGGCCGTCAGCCCGCATGCGCGTGAATCTTCAAAGCAGCGGTGTGAAATCACAGATAACAGTTGTTGAACTAACATAGTAAGATTAGAGATGACTAGAACTGCCAGATGATCTTTATGATACGAGGGTTGGGAGCGGAGGGCACGTAATCGCTCATCGTAACTCCTCATAAAATAAAGATCAAACTTCAAACTGGTAAGTTCTCATTTAATCTTACTATTTTACTTCGGAGTCACGAGAGTGACTACGTGAAGATTTCAAAGCTCTGTGATTTCTTGCCGTGGAAAAACGAGTCCACACAAGCACGACTGCATCAGTTGACCACAGATAAGGGAAACATTCATAATGCATACAGACATGACATGGATTTATAACATGCTGATGCTGATAAATGAACAAATAATAATAATAGTAACCCCTCTCAACCGGGGGGAAACTATAAAATAGAACCTAAAATAGAGTTGGCAAATACCCCTGGTCTGGCAATGGGTTATTATAAAATGTTTGGAAAACTCGTTCATTAGACCATCCTGCAGTCGGCAGGATGTGGTCCAGAGGACCGTACATAACCCTTGCTACTGATGTTGTAGCAGCCCCGGTGGAGTGATATTAGAAATTAGTATCTACTCCTGCATAAGCCAAAACCCCGTTTTAACCACCTGGAGATGGTCTGAACCTTCTTATGAGTTTTTTTGTAACTAACAAACATAGCTAATATCAGAGCCTCTAAGGCTCTAGGTGACCTTGACGTAATGTTGTAAATGTGTGACCACACATAACCAAAGGTGCATGGAGTATGCCATGAGAACTAGTTTGAGACCTGACACCCCTGGGCTGCCCTGTTAAAATAAATCGTAAACATGAAATATTATATTATAAGCAGATGTAACCTTCCTGTCCAGTCGCAATGACTGGACCCGTTGCGCTGAGGACAGTGCCAAGGGGATAACTGCCTTATGAGAGCCAAGCCAAAGATAAGGATATAGCTGGAGCCCCCTGGTGAAGTATATATCATACTTCCGTGTACTTCGGTCTGGGAGAACTTGTGTTAAAGATATCCTTAATAAACTGGATATCAGAGGGTGAGACCCGACAGAGCGGTCCCCCTCGCTGCAGCAAATATGATGAGAAAGCACGTTGGGCACAGTTAATGGGACTATAACTTAATTTATTGTCAAGGACCCATTTGAAAATGAACTCTAAGACGTCAGTATCCATGCCGTATTATATGTAACATAGCATTTAAGCAATACGCTTCCCATCTCCTGAAGAGGAAATGTACTGCTTTTTTGGTGCTATCCCTGCACTCTGCAGTGAGCACATACATGGATCGGTCTGACAATCCGAGCCACAGGAGCAGTCTTCTCAGATCCTGTAAGGCAATGAATTGATTAATCATGCAGAGGCTGGTTCCCCGAGTCCCAGGCTGAACCAGCAAAGTTTTATGTTTAGAAAACCCATATAAGGTTCTATTATTATTCCGAACATTTGCGGGAAATCATTTCAGTCAGTCAGCGGGAACCATGGCTGCATAGGCCAGTCAGACAGTATGAAAACCCTGAAGCGGGATCTTGCTGAATTTATTGCAAGACCCGACTGATGAGGCAAAATGGAGAAAAGACATTAAAGAACATTCCTCCCCCATGTAGTGAGAATGTATCTCTCGCCACTGTGATGCCACATGTTTTTGCAACCGGTGAATGAGCCTGGATGCAAACATATCGATATTCAGTGTTCCATCGAGCCATAATGTCATAAAATACTTTGTGATACAACATCCATTCAGTGTTGTCATTGATTTTACGTGGTGATACACCAGCGCCAAATGAGGTTGGGTATATTATGACAGGATACTTTGACTTGATTGCACCCATGTGACTAACATATGCCACCACCACAGTGTATCCACTTGGAACTGAGCATGCAGATTATGCATATTCGCACAATAACCCTTAACCCACAGTATGCACCTAGTGTCTATAGGTAGTTGATACCAATAACTGAAGAATTGGTAATTCATGCAAATCCCATCCGCCTCCATAACTAGAGATGGCATTCGTAATTTTCCATCTTTGAGCACTAGCATCAGTTTGTAAAATAACTGAAGATTTATTGACCAAAACTACTGGAGCAATGCTGAATATTGTTCGTCCACCATTGTCGACTTTGGTAGCTTCAGCTGCTAATAGCATAGGTCTGTTAACAATGACCTGTATGGCACTTGAGAGGTTACTACTTTGCACGTAGTAATTTATGATAATGCAAAGGCCCAATGGCACAGCTGAAACACAGCTGCTATATTGCCAATTACACTTGATGAATAGAAGACTGCTTGATAACAAGGTTGTTACAGGCTTCTATTGATTCCAATCTCTTGCCCCAGGGCGGAGTCACAGATAAATTAATAGTTAAAGGTGAATCCGAACAATCAATAACTCTAGTTGGTATCAACTTAAATTTAACTGGATGGATGAGGAACCTCAATTTCTCAAATATAGTTGCGGCTGAAACAGTTGATTTTAGCAAAACACAGCGTTTAGAATATCATCCAGTTAAGCCATAACAAGTGTTTTTGAGCTCTGAGCAGTTCAAGCACTGGTTTAGTAATTTGGTAGATGACCTAGGAGCTGAAGTTAGCCCATTTGCAACGCATTAACTGTTAACATTGCCCCATCCAGATAAATTTCAAATGTCTCCGGTGATCCCTGTGAATGGGACCTGAATAGTATGAATCTTTGAGATCGAATCATTGCATAAAGATCCTAAGGAAATCAGTCATTAGACAGTAACGAAGTTCCATATACTGAAAAGTCTATGTTGCACATGCGAGTTAAATCAATTATGAACCGACATCCTCCATCTTTCATAATGAACAGGCCATGCCTGCCATAATTCCGTGCCTGCCTTGAACGACAACTCTGGCCAGATTCCCGAGCCTGTCTCGAAAGGTAATCCTGGCCATAATTCTGAGTCTGCCTCGAAAGACAACTCTGGCCCCAATTCCAAGCCATGCTTGGTACCCTTGTATACTGCGCAATAATAACCCAATCACATGTTATCATTTTAGTATTTAACGGATCTGAATCTCATGTTATTATTGTCCTTTGTACAAAAACAAGTGTAAATATTACCAACTTGTAAATGGTCCACTTACCCCATGTTTCGGAAGAACCAGATCCACCTACCTCCATGGTTACCGGTGGTCTCATGGTAAGCCCAAAGGCCCCTGATGTGGGTTCTATTCCCATCCTTGACTGGAGAGTAGGAATGGTAGTGTATGTGGATTCCATATTTCCTGAGACCGGCTTGGACCTTGGCCTGAAAGACCTCTGCCCAGCTTTCAAGCTGCCAACAGCTTCAGTGAACTGCTTACTGCCGATGAGGCGTGGGGTGTGTCGTCGCCGATACGATGAAGCTTTGTTCGTCGTCGGTACCTTGATCAGTCCGACAGCTTTTGAATCATCATCCAGGTATACCTGTTGGATAAGTCTTACCTGAAGAGAAGATTCGGCGGCTGGTTTCATTTCCTGGATTTCATGCCCCCTCCAATGTCACACCTGATAGCGCTGTTCACTGCCGGCACTTGTAGCGTGAGGGGAACTCTGGCCCCTTCCGGGTTTTCTGCCAACGGCAGGAACCAATTCTTCCGGCAGTAACCCCTTCGCTTGCGAGTATTTCCTCGCACTCACCTCCACAGAGAGGGAGGTTCGTAGGCAGCCCTGAAAACAGGTGCTGCCGCAGGCCCCTGAGGATACCTGCGCTGACATAGCCCCTCCTATGGACCTATTTCAGGATTTTTGCTCTGAGTCGGACTGAAACTGACCCTGAATGCTCCCCTCCTCAGAGAGGGAGACATTGTGCAGCCCTGAAACAGGTGCCGCTGCCGCAGGCCCCGAGGAGACCCGCGCTGATAACTCCCTCCTTTGGAGTATATCATAGTGGAGCAACCTCTCCATCAGTGCTCCATGTGGGTTTAGGCATCTGCAGACGCACCCATTGAAGGAGGGGAACCCTTCTGGCCCATCTCGCCCGAGTCCCAAGGCCTGACCGACTTACTCGTGGTTTGACCCCCTTTCAGGGGCACCATAGGAGCCGCTGACTGCACTGTCAGCGACTCGGGTGGCGAGACCGGCTTACTGCTGGTTTTACCCCCTTTCTGGGGAACCATAGCGGTCTGGGAGCCGCTGACCCCATTGTCAGCGACTTAGGTAGCGAACCCGACGGCCACCGGCTACCCGCGCTTCCGCGGTCCAGACCAGGATCTCCCCACGGTCCATAACCAGTTTCCCCGCGGCCAGTCCGACTTCGCCCCGAATCCAGCAGGCAAACTCTGTAAAGAGCTTCCTGCAACACAAAAACAGAACCTAGAAATAAGTTTTAAAACTTACCTGCAGGTTTAAACTTATCGCTGGAAGGAGTATAGAAGTTATATAGAAGAACACTTAATGAAAACATTTATCATAGCCAGCAGAGATGTTAGCTATTTTATGTAATCAGACATCAGCTTATTGCACTCAGACTCACGTGATTGTTAGTTTTGCAGCATTTAACATTTATCTAGTAATTAATTAAAACATTTATCTAGTAATCAAGGCACTAAACAAGTTACCTATTTTTACTTTTGTATCTGTATTCTTAACAAATACATTTGTATCCTTTGTGTGTAAAACATATAAACCAATATGTAACAGTACAAAATGGTGTCGTCAAACCTTGGCTTTAACTGAAACATAATGGTGGCGAGACAGTGAATGCTAGAATCAAAGACAGATTGCCGCAAAGGAGTTATATAGAAGACTATATAGAAGTAATATAGAAGATTAAAAAGGTTACTTCTTACTTTTACTTTCTGCACCATTTGTATCTTTGTGTGTAGACATATAACCAATATGCTTAAAACATTTATTAAAGCTCGCAGATGTCAGCTATTTTTATGTGATCAGACATCAAGGCACAAAAACAAGTTGCTTCTTATTTTTTATTTTGCTTTAGCTAGAACACCATGGTAGGCTCAGAGATTTGAAGTTAAAGGGCAAGGACATAGTGAGAGATTAAAGTTACAGAAGCATGCATGCCAAGTAGCCAAAGATAAGGCTGAAACTGTAATAAAAGCTGTCTGATTTTATGAATCGGAGAGCAATTAGAGAGCGGACAGGTGGTGTCATCTCTGAATGTTCCAGCCGAATATATTTGCAAATAAAGGCTTTTCGTCTTCTTGAAGAATTCTCAGTGTCTGTGTCATCTTATCCAAACTTTGAGTCTTAAAACCATGACAGGAGCAGCGCGCCTGCCAGTCAGTCGTTGCGCAATGCGGTAGACGTGATGACGCGCATGCGGGCTGACGGCCTTCTTCACATAAATGAAAGATTTCTCCAATACTATCATAACCTTTATTCAACTAAAGCTGTAACACAAACGGAAGGAATAGCAGATTTTTTACTAAAATGTAATTTAAAAGGTTTAGATTCAAATGATAGAGAATTATTAGAAAGGGAGATTACGATAAAGGATATTGAGGAGTCTATTGGCTCTTTAAAAAAATGGTAAAGCAGTAGGACCAGATGGTTTAGGCTCTGAATTTTATTTAAAAAATTCTGACTTGCTATGCCCACGTTTACAAAGACTGTATGAGCATATATATACTCAACAGAAACTCCCAGATACTTTAAATGAATCTATAATAACACTTATTCCTAAAGCTGATAAAGATCCGGAAGATCCGGGATCAATAGAGCAATTGCACTTTTAAATACAGATCAGAAAATATTAACTAAAATACTAGCGCATAGATTAAGTACAGTGATGAATAAAATAATACACCCTGACCAAACAGGCTTTATTCAGAAACGGTACTCATATTATAATCTAAGAAGATTATTTAATATTATTTATTCTAAGAGAATGATTAATGAAGATTTAGCAATAATCTCACTCGATGCTGAAAAAGCATTTGATCAGGTTGAATGGTCTTATTTATTCTCAGTGATGGAAAATATGCAACTAGGGGAGAAATTCTGTACATGGATAAAACTGTTATATACAAATCCTACGGCTAGAATATTAACAAATCAAAGGTTGTCACCAAAATTCAGCCTATCTAGAGGTTGTAGACAAGGATGCCCGTTATCTCCATTATTATTTGCTTTAGCTATTGAACCACTTGCAGAAAGAGTTAGGGGTCATCCGGAAATATATGGGTATATCACAAAGGACACAGTGAATAAAATTTCTCTATACGCAGATGATGTACTAATTTACATTACAAAACCAGAAATTAGTATTCCAAACTTATTAGAGCTAATAACCCAATTTGGGTCACTCTCAGGATACAGAATAAATTGGAATAAAAGTGAAATTATGCCAATAAGGGAACATAACAAACACATAATACAACAATTTCCATTTAAAATAGTAAACGAAAAATTTAAATACCTAGGTATCTATGTAACTAAGATATACACATTATTATTTAAAGCAAACTTTCCCCCACTACTGAATAAACTACATAAGAATATTCAACACTGGAAAACACTCCCTATTTCAATGATTGGCAAAATGAATGCCATAAAAATGATTTTTTTACCGCAAATATTATACCTTTTTCAGACAATTCCGATATATTTGTCAAAAAACTTTTTTTTTTAATTGGACTCTATTGTTAATGATTTTATCTGGGATTATAAGAACCATAGGATAAACAAAAGACATTTGTGTAAATCAAAAATAAATGGAGGTTTGGTTTTACCCAACTTTCTGTTTTATTTTTGGGCAGTTAATATTAAAAATATGAATTTCTGGTTGGAAGAAATAGAACAACAACCAGATTGGTTAAAAATGGAAAAGGAAGACTGTTTGCCTTTTGATATCGGGTCGATATTATTTGCTACATCTAAATTAAACAAAAAAAATTATAGGGAAAACCCTATAATATTTAGTACCATACGAATTTGGAAACAATTAAAAAAGACATTAAAATTAGATAATTTATCACTATTTCTCCCGATTGTGAATAACCCTTTGTTTAAACCCTCATGGTTGGACAGGGGTTTTACACAATGGAAGAATTATGGAATTAAAAATATGGGACAACTTTATAAGGAAGGCACTTTTCTGACATTTCAGGAGTTGCAACAGACTTACGGACTTCGATGAAATGATTATTTCAGATATCTTCAACTCAGAGATTATGTAAAATCGAATACTCAAAACTTTCGAATTAGAAATTCAGAAATTCTTGACGAATGTTGGAATAAACATCCTAATACAGAAAAATTAATATCTTATATATATAATATCTTATTAGACAGTGACATTCCATCGACGGACTTACACAGACAAACATGGGAAAAAGAATTAAATGAAATAATAACGAAAGATACTTGGGAAGAAAGTTTACAACAGATACATCAATGTTCATTAAATGCCAGACATTCTTTAATACAATTTAAAGTAATACATAGATTACATTATTCAAAAACAAAATTACATAAAATCTTTCAACATATCTCACCTATATGTGATAAATGCCAACATTTAGAAGCTACCTTATCTCATATGTTTGCAAACTGTACAAAAATTAAAAAATTCTGGGTAAATATTTTTAGTATAATATCTAAAGTGACCAGCACACAAGTGGACCCGGATTCAAAATTTATAATACTCGGAACATCAGAATTAAATCAAACATTTACAACAACACAAAGAAACTTTATTGATTATAGTATAATAACAGGAAAAAAATTAATTCTAAAATTTTGGAAAGGCCCTACGGCCCCCACAATCAAAATGTGGATTATAGAAATGACGGAGACCTTAAACGTGGAAAGAATCAGATTTTCCCTGTTGGATAAACAGGAAGTATTCGTTGGAACATGGTCTCCCTTTATTGATTATTTAAAGGGTCAGAATGGTTCAGCACGGGAACCTGACTAATGCTCGGGCTAAAAAATGGATGAAATGCTATATTCTGAAATGTACGAATATATCTCGAATGAAGTTTTTTATTCTAATACATTTTTCCACTCTTCTTTAACTATCTTTCTCTTTTGTTTTGTTTTTTTGTTTTGTGTTTCTTGTTTTTTGTTTCTCTCTTTTTCTTCTCTTTCTTTTCTTTCTTTACTTCATCTATCTTTTTAGTTCTATCTAGTTTAAAATTTAAAAAAAATAAAAAGGTAAAAGGTATTGGAGACAATGTAATAATAATTGATAATATTATCAATTTAAAAATGTAAGACTGTAATGATGTTAATAGGTTATGTACTTATCTCCAATAAAAAATATTTTCAAAAAAAAATAAAAAAAATCCATGACTAAATTGGCGCAGCGAGCAGGGTCGGTAAGAGACCGTTAATTAAAAGACAAACAGCCCGGGGCACTTCCCAGCCCCTCTTGGCTCCTAGGGACAACAGGAAAAGGGTGGCCACCTATAAAATTATGCAGTTTTCCACTTCATTTGGACTAATAACCTGTTGAACATGGGAAGCCATTGGGGCACAGAAGTGCGTAGGTAGTTAGAAGGTCTCTCCGACGCAAGAATCTGGCACTAAATTGTTCTAAAAAGGAGACCCGGAGGATTGTCCGAGAAGGCTGCACTGTGTGGTGAGTAATAATATTTGTGATAAGAAAGTACAGCATTGCATTATGTGATATTATTAAGGGTGTATTAAAACCTCATGGATACCACCCTGAGAGGTCAGGGGTTGCACGGACGAGGCAAGTATTCTGTGGATACCACCCTGAGATCAGGGGTTTGTACGGGCAGAATAAGACATTCTGTGGATACCATCCTGAGAGGTCAGGGGTTTGTACGGGCAGAATAAGACATTCTGTGGATACATAGATACATTGATACATAGAAAATAGGTGCAGGAGTAGGCCATTCGGCCCTTCGACCCTGCACCGCCATTCAATATGATCATGGCTGATCATCCAACTCAGTATCCCGTACCTGCCTTCTCTCCATACCCCCTGATCCCTTTAGCCACAAGGGCCACATCTAACTCCCTCTTAAATATAGCCAATGAACTGGCCTCAACTACCCTCTGTGGCAGAGAGTTCCAGAGATTCACCACTCTCTGTGTGAAAAAGTTTTTCCTCATCTCGGTCTTAAAGGATTTCCCCCTTATCCTTAAGCTGTGACCCCTTGTCCTGGACTTCCCCAACATCGGGAACAATCTTCCTGCATCTAGCCTGTCCAACCCCATAAGAATTTTGTACGTTTCTATAAGATCCCCTCTCAATCTCCTAAATTCTAGCGAGTATAAGCCAAGTCTATCCAGTCTTTCTTCATATGAAAGTCCTGACATCCCAGGAATCAGTCTGGTGAACCTTCTCTGCACTCCCTCTATGGCTATAATGTCCTTCCTCAGATTTGGAGACCAAAACTGTACGCAATACTCCAGGTGTGGTCTCACCAAGACCCTGTACAACTGCAGTAGAACCTCCCTGCTCCTATACTCATATCCTCTTGCTATGAAGGCCAACATACCATTCGCTTTTTTCACTGCCTGCTGCACCTGCATGCCTACTTTCAATGACTGGTGTACCATGACACCCAGGTCTCGCTGCATCTCCCCATTTCCTAATCGGCCACCATTTAGATAATAGTCTGCCTTCCCGTTTTTGCCACCAAAGTGGATAACCTCACATTTATCCACATTATACTGCATCTGCCAAACATTTGCCCACTCACCCAGCCTATCCAAGTCACCTTGCAGTCTCCTAGCATCCTCCTCACAGCTAACACTGCCCCCCAGCTTCGTGTCATCCGCAAACTTGGAGATGTTGCTTTCAATTCCCTCGTCCAGATCATTAATATAAATTGTAAATAGCTGGGGTCCCAGCACTGAGCCTTGCGGTACCCCACTAGTCACTGCCTGCCATTGTGAAAAGGACCCGTTTACTCCTACTCTTTGCTTCCTGTTTGCCAGCCAGTTCTCTATCCACATCAATACTGAACCCCCAATACCGTGTGATTTAAGTTTGTATCCTAATCTCTTATGTGGTACCTTGTCGAAAGCCTTCTGAAACCAGATACCACCCTGAGAGGTCAGGGGTTTGTACGGGCAGAATAAGACATTCTGTGGATACCACCCTGGGAGGTCAGGGGTTTGTACTGGCAGAATAAGGCATTCTGTGGATACCACCCTGAGAGGTCAGGGGTTTGTACGGGGAGAAGAAAGTATTTTGTGGATACCACCTTAGGTGACTAAGGGTTTGTAAGGGCAAAATATGAATTTAAGGTAAGTGAGTAACAGAAAGTGTACACAGTGAAAAAATGTTGTAGAATAGCAGTAAGTAGAATAGCAATAAGTATAGTGTAAGGTTATATAGTGACTTCGAGGATGGAGGAGGTGCAAGGACTGAGTTTCTTAACTGTTTGTGGAGATAAAATTGCTGCATTCTCTCCACTGAGAGATCAAGACAAAATCTGCTTCCTTTGTCTGGAAATTAATGGGAGTGGCGTGTGGTCAGATGTTGAGTGACTAGGATTTTGATTGGTTGTGATCTTAGTGGGGTGTGGTTAGAATTTGAGAGATGGTGAGTCTGACTAATCATGATCTGAATCAATGTCCAATCACAGCACTCAGGTACCTGACTGATAGGGGATTAGACCATCCTACTTTAACTTAAAAGGGAGATAAGAATTATATAAATGTTAATCTGTTTATATAAATTTTAATCTGTGTTGAAAATTGCATAATTTCTTTGAAGTAAGAATGGAACGAATGTGATTTGTGTGTAAAAACCAGTTTTGAATGAATGAGGAAGTTCATATATGTGATAAGTCTTTTGTTTGTTGTAGTCCATATGCTGTAAGGGTATGTGTGTGTGTTCCTTTAAGAGATTGTAAGCAATGGGGAAGGTTACGAACTGCTGTAAGGTAACGTTTAACACTTTGTATCCTCGTAACTTAAAAGGGGAAAGTTGGAAAATGTAGGTTGCTTGGTATTTCTGATGTTTCTTTTATATTTCTTTACAGTAAAGTTAATTTGGAAAATTGTTACTAGTCCTAGGAATTGGAAATTTAAAATAGTGGTGAGAATGGATTGAAATAATTGGAAATAAGCTAATTGCTGAAACATGACCAGCTTTTATGGTTTGTTGTTTTATGGTAAACATTATGGTTGGAGAAGGGTAATGATTGTTTGCTGAGATTTTAAGAAAAAGTTGTGAGGAATTGGCCCAAGGAAGGCACTTTCAAGATAAATGTGTGACAAGATGGAAGTGTTAATTATGAATTATATGCCCACAGATAAGTTGGAAAGGTGGGAAAAGCGGAAAGGAAAGGAATTAGATGCACATAGGCAGTTCAGAAAGAAAGGAGAGAGAGACAGTGAGGAGGCAACAGAAGTAGGACACGACAGGTGTGAAAGTAAAAATCAGGAGGAGTCAGCGGAAGATTTTAAAAGAAATTTGCAAAGGAGGCTAGACTATCTGAGAAGTAAGAAATTGAGTTTAGAATAAGAAAGAAGGCATACCAGAAAGGATTAAAGTGGAAAGCAGAGGGATAAATTGATGAGACTGCTTTAAAAAGAAAAGAGCAGGACAGACACAGAATATCCTTTGAGGCGCCCATAAACTGAGAGGGCTAAATAATACCTTACCTAATATTCCTGAAGGGGCAGGAAATGGATTAGGGCTTTGGAGGAGGAGAATGTGGGATGCTTATTGGCTATGGAGATTTGAAGGCACTGTTGGTGAAAGTGATAGGAACCACTAAACTGACAGAACTCCTGAAGATGGCTGGTATAAAAATGCTGTGAACAATGTAATAAACAATGGCATGCTGTTTGACACAGTCAGGCAGAGGGTATGGCAGGCCCTCAGACAATGTTACCCACTTAAGGTGTACCCCAAGGAATAAAGGGGAGATCCACTGGGAGAGGCAAATAATCCAGCAGCCTACCTGGAGAACCAGCTGAAAAGGTGGAGACTTGAAAATGAACAAGAAATAGAAGGCAACCAGTTAATGAACACTATATTCTGAATCACTGTGGTGAATGTCATTGCTCCTAAAGTCAAGTCTAGATTGGAGGAGGTGGTGGGATTGTCATCTATTTCCCACCCCTGATTCAGCGATCATTTGGTCAATGAGGTCGAGAAATATCGCAATGATATGAAAAAGACTTGCAGACCAGCAGGAAGAGGTGCAGAGAAAAGTGATGCAAATGTAACTTGAAGAGCTCAAAAAGAAAGAGCGTGAAAAAAGGAAAGACAATGTTGTCAATAACAACAGACCTGGTTAAAAAGAGTGAAATAAGTGATGCACCGACACACAGTGAGTCCTATGACAGGGCCAAACAGGGGCCAGAGAATTCCATGCCAATAATAAATGTCTTTGGAGGAGTGTTTCCTCAAATGCCCTATCAGGAGTGAAATAAATCTGGATATAAGCCCAGACAGGACTGGGGTCCCCAAGGGAGGGAGGGATCTCAAGGAGGAGGTCAAGAAAGGCTAGTAAGGAGACAGGTAATGGATAAGGTGTGTTGGGGATGTGAGCAGGTATGGTAATCAGGAAATAATAATAATTATATTAAGATAGTGGTGAACATAGCTATGGTAAGAACATTAAGAAGAGGTATTAAATACACATAGGCTAGGATGCGGCAGGGTTTTAAATACTAGCCCCATGTTTTTAATTAGATGTTAAAGGAAGATTTGAAAGGTGTACCCTTAGAAAGTATTTGATACAGTATGTGGATGATTTGTTGGTTTGTTCCACAAGTGAGAAGCAATGTGAGAGAGACATTTTAATTCTCTTGGAAAATATGGCATAGGAGGTCATAAAGTATCCAGGAAGAAGTTGCTGTTTTGTCAGCAGCAGGTAGAATATTTAAGGACGAGTAATTTCTAGAGAAGTAAAAGCTATAGCGCAGGATCAAATTGAAGTTTCCAAACCTCAGACAGTAGGACAGATGATGATGATATTGGGAATGGCAGGATATAGTTCAGACTAGATTGGAAAGTATGTTGAAATTGTGATGTCATTAAGGAAAATAATGAAGGAAGAAGGACACACAAGTCGGAGAAATGTTTTACAGTCAGAGCCTTTGAATGAAGGGGGCAAAAAGGTTTTGTTGGGAATGTTTCTTGTTAAAGGGATCATAATAGCAAGTATACAGGGTTTGAAGAGTTGCATCAGGATGAATTAGACTTTAAGGTAATACAATTGAAAGCTTGCAATCTTGCTTAGCTCAGTTGGCAGAAATTAAGGCTTTAAGAGCAGCATGTGACATGAGGGAAGGTGAGAGAAAGCTGAAGTTTATACCGACTAAGCATATGTTCATGGGGTCTGTCACATGTTTGGAGCAGTAGGGAAACAGAAAGGCTTTGAGAAAAGCAACAGAGACCCCATAAAAAGTTAGCAGTAAAGTACAGACCTGATAAGGGCAATAATGAAGCCAGGGGCACTAGCTGTCATTAAATGCCAAGCACATAAGAAGGGAAATCAAAGTGCAGATGAAGCAGTCAGAACAGCATCTGGAAGATGATCAGCTGTTATTACGTCTAGGATCGCTTGGATCGATTTAGGTGCAGGGACTGTAGTGAAGTTTCTGATGAATGAGGTAATCGAGAGGTTTGGTAGACCTACTGAAATCAGCTTTGACAACGGATTGTTTTCATTCAGAGAGTAGTCAAGCTGGTGCTACAGGCCCTTAGAGTAAAACACAGATTTGGGTGTGTAACACCTGCAGTCACAGGGCATGGTGGAAAGAATAAATGGAACATTGAAGGTTAATATAAATAAGATTTGTGTAACTACAAAGTTGAATTGGATCAATGCCCTGCCATTGGCACTGAAGAGATGTTGCATGCAAACTAACCGAATAACCCACATAACACCACATGAGATGCTTACTGGCCGACCTATGTAGGTGGCACAATGGAGAGGTCCCTACAAGGGACCGAGTTTGGAACAATTACAGGTAGAAGTTAAGAAGTATATGCAACAGTTAATTATGATATACAAGTCTATTTATGCACAGGCAAAGTAAAAGCAGTTGGAGGTGGACCAGGAGGAAGGACCCTTTAAACCTGGAGACAAGGTGTATGTATGAGCTTTCCGAACCACCCACCGCTGTTCAGGTAGAAGGTTGATCTACCTAGTACCATTTCAAGCCTTACATGAGGGCTGACCCGCAGGTACGACTAGATAATAGCCCTGAGGTAAGTGAACAGGAGGACAAAGAAGTGAGAGAAGAGCAGAGTTCTAACAAGAGTGTTGTTTGACGTCAGTGGTGAGCAAATTAATGGAAAGGATACTTAAAGATAATATATATAAGCATCTGGATAAACAGGGTCTGATTAGGAACATTCAACATGGATTTGTGCCTGGAAGGTCATGTTTGACTAATCTTCTTGAATTTTTTGAAGAGGTTACTAGGGAAATTGATAAGGGTAAAGTGGTGGATGTTGTCTATATGGACTTCAGTAAGGCTTTTGACAAGGTTCCACATGGAAGGTTGGTTAAGAACGTTCAATTGTTGGGTATTAATGGTGGAGTAGCAAGATGGATTGAACAGTGGCTGAATGGGAGATGCCAGAGAGTAATGGTGGATGTCTGTTTGTCAGGTTGGAGGCCGGTGACTAGTGTGGTGCCTCAGGGATCTGTGTTGGGCCCACTGTTGTTTGTCATATACATCAATGATTTCGATGATGGTGTGGTAAATTGGATTAGTAAGTATGCAGATGATACTAAGATAGGTGGTGTTGTGGATAATGAAATAGATTTTCAAAGTCTACAGAGAGATTTAGGCCATTTGGAAGAGTGGGCTGAAAGATGGCAGATGGAGATTAATGTTGATAAGTGTGAGGTGCTACATAAAACCATATAACCATATAACCATAACAGCAAGGAAACAGGCCATCTCGGCCCTTCAAGTCCATGCCGAACACTTAAAATTTTTTTTTTTTTAACTTCCCCCTAGTCCCATCTACCTGCACTCAGACCATAACCCTCCATTCCTTTCCCATCCATATACCCATCCAATCTATTTTTAAAGGATAAAATCGAATCTGCCTCCACCACTTCCACTGGAAGCTCATTCCACACAGCTACCACTCTCTGAGTAAAGAAGTTCCCCCTAATGTTACCCCTAAACTTCTGTCCCTTAATTCTCAAGTCATGTCCCCTTGTTTGAATCTTCCCTACTCTCAATGGGAAAAGCTTATCCACGTCCACTCTGTCTAACCCGCTCATAATTTTAAAGACCTCTATCAAGTCCCCTCTTAAGCTTCTGCGCTCCAAAGAATAAAGACCTAACTTGTTCAACCTTTCTATGTAACTTAGTTGCTTAAACCCAGGCAACATTCTAGTAAATCTCTTCTGTACTCTCTCTATTTTGTTGACATCCTTCCTATAATTAGGCGACCAAAATTGTACTCCATACTCCAGAATTGGCCTCACCAATGCCATGTACAATTTTAACATTACATCCCAACTTCTATATTCAATGCTCTGATTTATAAAGGCCAGCACACCAAAAGCTTTCTTTACCACCCTATCTACATGAGATTCTACCTTCAGGGAACTATGCAAAGTTATTCCTAGATCCCTCTGTTCAACTGCATTCCTCAATTCGCTACCATTTACCATGTACGTCCTATTTTGATATGTCCTGCCGAGATGTAGCACCTCACATTTATCAGCATTAAACTCCATCTGCCATCTTTCAGCCCACTCTTCCAAATGGCCTAAATCTCTCTGTAGACTTTGAAAATCTACTTCATTATCCACAACACCACCTATCTTAGTATCATCTGCATACTTACTAATCCAATTTTCCACACCATCATCCAGATCATTGATGTACATGACAAACAACAGTGGACCCAACACAGACCCCTGAGGCACCCCACTAGTCACCGGCCTCCAACCTGACAAACAGCCATCCACCATTACTCTCTGGCATCTCCCATTCAGCCACTGTTGAATCCATCTTGCTACTCCACCATTAATACCCAACAATTGAATCTTCTTAACCAACCTTCCATGAGGAACCTTGTCAAAGGCCTTACTGAAGTCCATATAGACAACATCCACTGCTTTCCCTCATCAATTTCCCTTCGAAAAATTCAAGAAGATTAGTCAAACATGACCTTCCAGGCACAAATCCATGTTGACTGTTCCTAATCAGACCCTGCTTATCCAGATGGTTATATATATTATCTTTAAGTATCCTTTCCATTAATTTGCCCACCACTGACGTCAAACTAACAGGTCTATAATTGCTAGGTTTACTCTTAGAACCCTTTTTAAACCACGGAACAACATGCGCAGTACGCCAATCCTCCGGCACTATTCCCATTTCTAATGACATTTGAAATATTTCTGTCATAGCCCCTGCTATTTCTACACTAACTTCCCTCAATGTCCTAGGGAATATCCTGTCAGGACCTGGAGACTTATCCGTTTTCATATTTTTCAAAAGTGTCCGCACCTCCTCTTCTTTGAATCTCGTAGTTTCCATTGCTACTCTGCTTGTTTCCCTTACCTCACATAATTCCATATCCTTCTCCTTGGTGAATACCGAAGAAAAGAAATTGTTCAATATCTCCCCCATCTCTTTTGGCTCTGCAGATAGCTGTCCACTCTGACTCTCTAATGGACCAATTTTATTCCTTGTTATCATTTTGCTTTTAATATAGCTGTAGAAACCCTTTGGATTTACTTTCACCTTACTTGCCAAAGCAACCTCATATCTTCTTTTAGCTTTTCTAATTTCTTTCTTAATATTCTTTTTACATTCTTTATACTTCTCAAGCACCTCATTTACTCCATGCTGCCTATAATTATTGTAGATCTCTCTCTTTTTCCGAACTAAGTGTCCAATTTCCCTTGAAAACCATGGCTCTTTCCACTTTTTACTATTTCCTTTCAACCGAACAGGGACATAAAGATTCTGTACTCTTAAAATGTCACCCTTAAATGTCCTCCATTTCTCTTCTACATCCTTCCCATAAAACAACATGTCCCAATTCACTCCTTTTAAATCCTTTCGCATCTCCTCAAAGTTAGCCTTTCTCCAATCAAAAATCTCAACCCTAGGTCCAGTTCTGATCCTTTCCATAATTATATTGAAACTAATGGTATTGTGATCACTGGACCCGAAGTGCTCCCCGACGCATACCTCTGCCACCTGCCCTGTCTCATTTCCTAACAGGAGGTCCAGCACTGCCCCATCTCTAGTAGGTACCTCTATGTATTGCTGCAAAAAACTATCCTGCACACATTTTACAAACTCCAAACCATCCAGCCCTTTTACAGAATGTGTTTCCCAGTCTATGTGTGGAAAATTGAAATCTCCCACAATCACTACCTTGTGCTTACTAATAATATCTGCTATCTCCTTACATATTTGCTCTTCCAATTCTCGCTCCCCATTTGGCGGTCTATAATACACCCCTATAAGTGTTGCTACACCTTTCCCATTTCTCAGTTCCACCCAAATAGCCTCCCATGAGCCCTCTAATCTATCCTGCCAAAGCACTGCTGTAATATCTTCCTTGACAAACAATGCAACATCCCCCACCTCTTGCCCCTCCAATTCTATCACTCCTGAAGCAACAAAATCCTGGAATATTTAGTTTCCAATCACAACCCTCCTGCAACCATGTTTCACTGATCGCCACAACATCATACTTCCAGGTGTCAATCCAGGCTCTAAGCTCATCCACCTTTCTTACAATGCTCCTAGCATTAAAATATACATATTTGGGTCCGAGTGCTTCCCTTCTCTGCCTCCTGCCTCCCACATTTTCTACTAGCTTTCTCTATTTGAGTCCCTCCCCCCAACCGTTCTAGTTTAAAGTCTCCCCAGTAGCCTTTGCAAATCTACCCGCCAGGATATTGGTCCCCCTCGGGTTCAAGTGCAACCCTTCCTTTCTGTACAGGTCACACCTTCCCCAAAAGAGGTCCCAATGATCCAGAATTTTGAATCCCTGCCCGCTGCACCAGTTCCTCAGCCACACATTTATCCTCCACCTCATTCCATTTCTACTCTCACTGTCGCGTGGCACAGGTAGTAATCCTGAGATTGTTACCTTTGCAGTTCTTCTCCTTAACTCTCCTCCCAACTCCCTAAATTCTCCTTTCAGGACCTCTTTTCTTTTTCTGCCTATGTCATTGGTACCTATATGTACCACAACGTCAGGCTCCTCTCCCTCCGATTTCAGGATATCTTGGACGCGTTCAGACACATCCCTGACCCTGGCACCAGGGAGGCAAACTACCATCCGGGTCTCCTGACTGCGTCCACAGAATTGCCTATCCGACCCCCTAACCATAGAGTCCCCTATTACTATTGCCCTCCTCTTCTTTCCCCTACCCTTCTGAGCAACAGGGCCGGTCTCTGTGCCGGAGGTCTGGCCACTGTCGCTACCCCCTAGAAGGCTGTCCCCCCCAAACAGCACTCAAACAGGAGTACTTATTTTCAAGGTGTACAGCCACCAGGGTACTCACTAGTCCCTGCCTCTGCCCCTTGCCCTTCCTAACCGTGACCCACTTGTCTGCCTCCTGTGGTCTTGGAGTGGCCACCTCCCTATAACTCCTTTCTATGACCTCCTCACTCTCCCTGATCAGACAGAGGTAATTGAGCTGCTGCTCCAGGTTCCTAACACCGTCCCTTAGGAACCCCATCTCGACGCACCTGGCACAGATGTTGACGTCTGGAGGGGTATCAGACTCCATGACCTCCCACATCTGACATCCAGAACAGTAAACTGCCCTGGCCCTTATTCTCCCCCCCTTACCCTGGATACAATACAAAGCCTTACCCTGGATACAATACAAAGCCTTACCCTGGATACAATACAAACTGGTGGAGGAAATCAGCAGGGATCTGACTCCCAATCAGCTGCTTCCTCTTAGTCCTCTTCCACCAATCAGCTGCTTCCTCTTAGTCCTTTTCCACCAATCAGCGGCTTCCTCACTTATAGGAAACTTGAATGGAACATTGCAGTTTTTGGTCCTCCTCCTTCAAAGGTCCCTTTGGCCTCTGGAAAGTAAAGCCCCGCGCCGTTTATGTTCTCACCACCCGGACGCCGCTCCTCCTCCTGCAATGGTCCATGGGCCTCTTGGCAGGACAAATCAAATAGGGCGTACATGGTAAATGGTAGCGAATTGAGGAATGCAGTTGAACAGAGGGATCTAGGAATAACTGTGCATAGTTCCCTGAAGGTGGAATCTCATGTAGATAGGATGGTAAAGAAAGCTTTTGGTGTGCTGGCCTTTATAAATCAGAGCATTGAGTATAGAAGTTGGGATGTAATGTTAAAATTGTACAAGGCATTGGTGAAGCCAATTATGGAGTATGGTGTACAATTTGGTCGCCAAATTATAGGAAAGATGTCAACAAAATAGAGAAAGTACAGAGGAGATTTACCAGAATTTGCCTGGGTTTCAGCAACTAAGTTACAGAGAAAGGTTGAACAAGTTAGGTCTTTATTGTTTGGAGCGTAGAAGGTTATGATGAGAGGGGATAGACAGAGTTGACGTGGATAAGCTTTTCAATTGAGAGTAGGGAAGATTCAAACAAGAGGATATGATTTGAGAATTAAGGGACAGAAGTTTAGGGGTAACATGAGGGGGAACTTCTTTACTCAGAGAGTGGTAGCTGTGTGGAATGAGCATCCAGTGGAAGTGGTGGAGGCAGGTTTGATTTTATCATTTAAAAATAAATTGGATAGGTATATGGGACGGGAAAGGAATGTAGGGTTATGGTCTGAGTACAGGTAGATGGAACTAGGTGAGTGTAAGTGTTTGGCACGGACTAGAAGGGCAGAGTTGGCCTGTTTCATTGCTGTCATTGTTATATGGTTAAGATAATGTGAGTTTTTTGGAGACATTAGTGACTATGAGACTGGTGTAAATGAGGTCAGAATAAGGGGTGTATGTGTCTTGTTTGGGGAATAATGCTTCACCTTCATACGTAATAATACTAGCCCGGAGGGGTCTTTCACTAAAGCCATGGATAAGCTAAAAAACTAAGGAGTAAGGTTAAAAGAAATGTAGGGTTCAGACATCAATTGTTTGGATGGCTGGAGAGCATGGTGGGGGGTTTGGGGAGCATGGCTGATTAAAATTGGTTTGACCATTGGGGGCGCACTACTTGCAGAGGCAACCATGTTGTGCTGTGTTTTCCCCTGTATTAAGTCTCTCCTGGTGAAAGCTACTGTGAAGCAACTGCCAATGATAATGGGTGAAGACGAATCTGGCCCTCAAGGAAAATGGACCTCGGTGAAAGAATACTATTACAATGGAGAAGAAGTGTTAGGAAAATGTTAAACGAAGTCTGTATGAATCGGAGAGCAATTAGAGAGCGGACAGGTGGTGTCATCTCTGAATGTTCCAGCCGAATATTTGCAAATAAAGGCTTTTCGTCTTCTTGAAGAATTCTCCATGTCTGTGTCATCTTATCCAAACTTTGAGTCTTAAAACCACGACAGGAGCAGCGCGCCTGCCAGTCAGTCGTTGCGCAATGCGGTAGACGTGATGACGCGCATGCGGACTGACGGCCTTCTTCATGTAGTCACTCACGTGACTCCGAAGTAGAATAGGGGTTTCTCATCCATCCAGTTAAATTTAAGTTGATACCAACTAGAGTTATTGATTATTGGAATGTACCTTTAACTCTTTTAATTTGTTTGTGACTCCACCCTGGGGCAAGAGATTAGAATTAGTAGAATCAGCCTTCTATACATCAAGTAAGCCAGTGTAATTGGCACTATAGTGGCTGTGTTTTTCAGCTGCGCAATTTGGGCCTTTGCATTATCTGAACTTACAACGTGCAAAGGAGCAAGCTCTCAATTACCATTTAGGTCATTGTTAACAGACCTATGCTATTACCAGCTGAAGCAATCAAAGTCACAATGGTGGACGAACAGTATTCAGCATTGCTCCAGTAACTTTTGCTAGTGCTCAAAGATGGAAAATTACTAATACCATCTCTAGTTACGGAGGCGGATGGGATTTGCATGAGTTACCAATTCTTCAGTTATATGGTATCAACTACCTATAGACACTAGGTACATTCTATGGGTTAAAGGTTATTGTGCCCTTGGCAAACAGCCAGGAGTCTGACTCTGGTTAACCCCTTCCAACCAGCAGTTGATTAGTACTGAAGGGGAAGCAAATGTAAAAATTGTTAGCATAGGTAAATGGTAGATAAGTTGAAGATTTGATTAGATAAGACTTAATTAGATATATATATATATATGGTAATGGTGATATATATATAACTCGGCTTTGAATTGGCCCCAGCTCCCTTTTGCAAGATTATTCAAGGGGGCGGAGCTAAATGTAGATTAACAACAACGGAAGTCAATAAATGTGTTACTACCACCATTAGGTGGATAATTGGTTACAGTGTCGTCATTTTTAGACACTGTAATTTCACTTTTTAAGTTTTTGTTTGTCACAATAATGCACATTTTTTTGTTTTTTTGTTCAAGGACAATTTTAAAAGGGATGTCCCAACAGAATTTAATAGTGCAAATGCTCCCCCAACATCCAGAGTCCTGCGGTATTGGTTGCACCATGACTCAAAGGTATTAAAATAATTAAAAATGCAAGACGATAAACAAAAGAAATTTGGAGGAATCACGTTCTGCAGTTGGAACATTAAGGCTCTGTCTCACGGTGTTGCGGTCATTGGCGGTGAAGCGCGGCGTTGCCGGAAGAGGGGACCGCACATCAACCGTGAGAGCGCCACACAGATGCTGCGCGGGGGCCGAGTGATCTCCGTACGGCCGGTTCCACGAGCTTGCGGCGTCGAGTGATTACGTCATCGCGCAAAGCGACGCGCTACGCGATGACGTTTTTCAGATCATGGGGCTGTGGCGGCGGCCGTGCCGCACACCTGCCTCACTGGCGGCGGCTGTGGCGGCGGCCGTGCCGCACACGTGCCTCACTGGCGGTGGCTGTGGCGGTGAGAGTTTGACTCACGGTGCTCGTGCCTCACTGGCGGCGGCTGTGGCGGTGACCGTGCCGCACTCGTGCCTCACTGGCGGCAAGAAATTATTTTTGGACAGTGCTGACTTTTTTTTAGCACCGTGCGGTGTTGGGACAAACGCTGCACGGCCCCGGCGGTGGTCGTTTGACCGAACCCGTGGTCTCTGGCGGTCCACGAGTGGTAGATACTTCCTGTATCACCGCCAATGACCGCAGACTCGTGAGACAGGCCTTTAAGGGGTGCTAATGAGCTTATTAAAAAGGGTAAGATTTTCACACAATTGAAGTCGCTCAATTCGGACATAATCTTTTTACAAGAAACTCATTTGAAATTGCAAGCTGAGACTAGATTGAAGGCAAATTGGATAGGCCAAACATATCAATCTTCATATATTTCTAAATCTAGAGGCACGGCAATTATTATTCGCAATGGTATACCATTTAAATCAAAGAATATCATAATAGATAATGAAGGGAGATATCTTATAGTTACCGGAGAGATTCATGCTACTCCAATCACCTTGGTAAATATTTATGCGCCTAATTTTGATAATCCCCAATTCTTTAATAAAATCCTGAATATAATTTCAGAGTTCAATTATCAAAACGTGATAATTGGGGGAGACTTTAACTGCGTTTTAGATCCATACCTGGATAAATCTTCACAACAGAACAGGGGTAACACAAAATCTAAAACTAGGGAAATCCTAAATACATACATACAAATTACAAATACAACAGATGTCTGGAGGATCGCTAACCCTGCTGGAAGGGAATACTCATTTTATTCAATGGTACACAAAACCTATTCACGTATCGACTATTTTCTAGTGGACACAAAATTAATTCCCTATACATTGAACCCAAAATATCACAACAGCACAATTTCTGATCACTCCCCATTAACGTTTTTTTAAAGACTCGAAGGAATGCCTAACAATAAATCGTTTTGGTGGTTTAATCCTCAAATCCTAAATGATCCACAAGGTGGTATATATTTAAAACAACAGATGGAACTTTTTTTCAAGACTAATGATACCCCAGAGATTTCACCAACCTTACTATGGGAATCTTTTAAAGCATTTATCAGAGGATTTATAATCTCATATCAAGCTTTTCTAAATAAAAAGAATAAGAATGAACAAAGGCAGTTAGAAGAACGAATTAGACAACTGGATTTAGACAACGCTAAAGAGCCAACTATAGATAAACATAATAAAATAACAATATTGAAATTTAAATTCAATAAAATATTATCAGCAAATGTTATAAGATTATTTCAAATTACAAAACAGGAAAATTTTGAATTTGGGGATAAACCGCACAAACTTTTGGCACGTCAATTGAAAAAACGGGAAAAAGATCATACGATTTTAAAGATTAAATCAGATAAAGGGGAATTGTTAACACTACCTAAGGATATTAACAAAAGATTTGCTCAATTTTATCAACATTTATATACATCTAAAGTGTTAGCAGATAGTACTAAAGTTATAGAGTTCTTGGATAATTGTAATCTCCCAAAACTTAATTGATCGAACAAGAGGAATTAGGAGCACAAATCTCAACTAAGGAAATAGAAGTAACAATAAATTCATTAAAGAATGGAAAAACACTAGGACCAGATGGATTTAGTAATGAATTTTATAAAAGAGTCTACGAGATAATTACACCACGGTTACATAAAATGTATACATATGCTTTTAAAGAACAAACACTTCCAGAAACATTAGCGGAATCAACAATTACACTTATACCTAAAAAAGATAAAGATTTAGAAGACCAGGGTTCTTACAGAGCTATTGCGCTGTTAAATACAGATAAAAAAATATTATCGAAAACATTAGGTAAATTAAGTAAATATGTTAGTAAATTAATAAATGCGGATCAAACGGGGTTTATACCCAAGAGATACTCATGCAATAATCTGAGACGTCTGTTTAATATAATGCATTCATATAAAACCGAAGAACAAGACTTATCAATTATTTCATTGGATGCAGAAAAAGCATTCGATCAAGTGGAATGGGACTACCTTGTTAAAGTATTGCAAAAATTTCAAATGGGAGAGAATTTTATCTCATGGGTAAAACTATTATATGACAGGCCTACTGCCAGAATATTAACTAATAATATGTTGTCCCCGAAATTTCAATTATCAAGGGGAAATAGACAGGGATGTTCACTATCACCTCTGCTATTTGCTCTTGTAATAGAACCTTTAGCGGAAATCATTAGAATGCATCCGAATATCCATGGTTATAATACAAAATACTCAAATAATAAAATATCATTATATGCAGATGATGTACTACTATATATCACAAAATCACAAATCAGTATACCAAATATATTAAATCTAATAGAGGAATTTGAATCCTTTTCAGGATATAGAATAAATTGGAATAAAAGTGAAATTATGACGATAAAACCTCAAGACTCAACACACCTGTTAAAATTCCCTTTTAAAATTGATTCCGCTAATGTTTCAGGGGGAGATCAATAATATGCCAATTACGCTGGTAAACATATATGCGCCCAACTTTGATAACCCTCAATTTTTTAATAAAATTCTGAATATAATTGCAGAATCTAATTATCAAAATGTTATAATCGGAGGAGATTTTAATTGTGTTTTAGATCCTTATTTAGATAAATCGATGCAAAAACAAAAAGGTCAGACGAAATCTAAAACCAGTGAACTCTTACACACATATATGGAAAACACAAATATAACAGATGTATGGAGGATTGCAAACCCGACGGGAAGGGATTACTCGTTTTATTCAATGGTGCATAAAACATATTCACGGATAGACTATTTTCTTGTGGATACAAAATTAATTTCGCAATCTCTGAATCCTAAATATCATATTAATGCGATCTCAGATCATTCTCCGTTAACTTTTGTTCTAAAACTAGAAGGAATGTCTATGAATAAACCGTTCTGGAGGTTTAACTCACAAATTTTAAAAGACCCTCAAGGGAGTATCTATCTAAAAAAACAGATGGATCTATTTTTTGAGTTAAATGATACACCAGAGATATCCCCCACGTTATTATGGGAATCCTTCAAAGCATTTATAAGAGGAGTCATTATTTCATTTCAAGCTTATCAAAATAAAAAGAATAAGAATGAACAAAGACACTTAGAAGATCAAATAAAACAGTTAGATATAGATAATGCTAAAGACCCAACTATGGATAAACATAATAAAATACTACTACTGAAATTTCAGTTAAATAAATTACTGTCAGAGAAAGTTATAACATTATTTCAAATCACAAAACAAGAACACTTCGAATTCGGGGACAAACCCCACAAACTTCTAGCACGACAACTTAAAAAACGGGAAAAAGAGAATGCAATATTAAAGATTAAATCAGATAGAGGGGAAGTATTAACACTACCCAAGGATATTAATAAAAGATTTGCTCAATTTTACCAGAATCTATACACATCTAAAACGTCAATAGACAATAATAAAATCTCAGAATTTTTAGATAATTGTAATCTACCACAATTAGAACGCAGGGAACAAGAGGAACTGGGAGCACAAATTACTTCTAAGGAGATAGAAGACACAATAAAAACACTAAAAAATGGAAAAACACCAGGACCAGACGGATTCAGTAATGAATTTTATAAATCTTTTTATGATATAGTTACTCCACGATTACAAAAAATGTATACATATGCTTATAAAGAGCAAAACCTACCTGAAACACTAGCGGAATCAACGATCATATTAATACTTAAAAAAGATAAAAATATAGAAGAACCAGGATCATATAGAGCTATTGCTTTGTTAAATACGGATCAGAAAATAATAGCAAAAACATTAGCCAATAGATTAAGCAAGTATGTTAGTAGACTAATACATGAGGATCAAACAGGATTTATACCTAAGAGACACTCATTTAATAATTTGAGACGTTTGCTTAACATAATGCATTCACATAAATCTGATGACCAAGAGTTAGCTATCATCTCACTGGACGCAGAAAAAGCGTTTGATCAAGTAGAATGGGACTATATGATCAAAGTATTGCAAAAATTCCAATTGGGAGAAAACTTTATTGCATGGATAAAACTACTATATAACAAACCTACGGCTAGAATACTAACTAATAATATATTATCTTCAAAATTCGAATTATCTAGGGGCAACAGACAAGGATGTTCACTATCACCGCTGTTATTTGCTTTGGTAATTGAACCCCTTGCTGAAAAAATAAGAACACACTCGAATATTCACGGTTATAACACAAAATATTCAAACAACAAACTATCCCTATATGCTGATGATGTACTACTGTACATCACAAAACCACAAATTAGTATACCAAATATATTAAACTTAATTGAGGACTTTGGATCCTTTTCAGGATATAGAATAAATTGGAACAAAAGTGAAATTATGTCGATTAAACCAAAAGACTCAACACATCTCAGGAAATTCCCTTTTAAAATAGCTATGGAAAAATTCAAATATTTAGGAATTGAGATTACTAGAAATTACCATGATATGTTTAAAGCTAATTATAATCCCCTACTTAAGAAATTAAATAATCTGATTAAATTTTGGAAAACACTTCCGATGTCCTTAATAGGTAGGATAAATGCTATAAAAATGATTTTCTTACCACAAATCCTTTACCTATTTCAATCAATACCTATATATCTCCCAAAAAAGTTTTTCAAAAAACTGGACTCAGACATTACAAATTTTATATGGGATTACAAATCCCACAGAATACAAAGAACACACCTTAACAAACGAAAAGAGTTGGGGGGTCTAGCGCTCCCTAACTTTATGTATTATAACTGGGCAGTAAATATTAAAAATATGATTCACCTGCTGGACAATTCTGCCCAGCAGGTGGACTGGATTATAATGGAAAAAGGGGATTGCTCCCCGAATAATATAGGAGCGATTATTCTCTCTCCAATAAATTTGAATAATAAAAATTATAATAAAAATCCAATTATATATAGCACTATTAGAACATGGAAGCAAATAAAACAGAATCTAAAATTAAGAAACCTATCTCTCTTAATACCAATAGTCAATAACCCATCGTTTAAACCTTCAATCATAGATAAAGCATTTATACAATGGGAAAGAATGGGAATTAAAACGCTCGAAGATCTGTATGAATTAGAAAAATTACTATCATTCCAACAACTACAACTGAAATATAATTTGAAAAATAATCAATATTTTAAATATCTACAAATCTGTGACTATTTGAAAACACACACAAAAGATTATTATAATATGCCTTCCGACTTACTAGATGAAGCAATGAAGACAAAGGCGGAATCAGTTAATTTAATATCATACTTATATAATATCATCTTAAATATAGAAATACCCACAACAGATGGAATTAGAAGAGATTGGGAACAAGATCTAGGTATAAAAATTTCAAAAGAGAGTTGGGATAATCATTTATTACAGGTGCATAAATGCTCGATCAACGTACGACATACGCTTATCCAATTTAAAACATTACATAGATTATATTATTCAAAAACCAAACTAAATAAAATCTTTCCTAACGTCTCACCAATCTGTGATAAATGTATATGTCAAGAAGCTACCATAGCACATTCTTTTGTTTTTTGTACAAAAATCCAAAAATTCTGGTTTGAAATATTTGATATTTTTTCAAAATTAATCAAAATAAAACTGGTACCAAAACCAGAATGGATTATTTTTGGAATATCGGAAGGTATTCCTGAATTAAACGTGTATCAGAAGAATTTACTCAATTATGGGCTAATAATGGGAAAAAAGCTTATACTTAAATTCTGGAAAAATGCGCCCACACCAACAATAAAAATGTGGACATCAAATATGTTGGAAACATTACATCTGGAAGAGATGAGATTCCTCCTAGTAGGCAAAGTAGATCAATTTCAAAAGACGTGGTCTACGTTTTTGGACCTATTACAAGCATGAGGTGCAATAGTAATTTAGAAAAACAAATAAATAAATAAAAGGTATCTGGACCTGGTAATGGGAGGTAAAAAAAAAACAGACTTGGTTGGTAGTTCCTTCTCTATGAAGTATGGTATAAGAGTTATAATAGAGCGATTGTTCCTTCTTTCTTTCTCTTTTTTTTTCTAGGGTCTATTTTCTAACTTTACTTCCTTCTCTAACTTCTTTTCTAAGGGGCTTTCTTTTCCCAACACTCTTTTGCACTTCACAACCTTTGTGCACTTTCTCCACTTTTCTTACTTCTTTCTTTTTCTTTCTTAAAGTTTAAAAAAGTGAAGCGGTACAAAAAATGTATTAATATATACGTGTTGTACATTACTGTAATCTACCGTACTTCTAAAAAAAAAAATAAAAAAAAAATAAAAAAAAAAATAAAAAAAAAAAATAAAAAAATAAAATAAAATTGATTCAGAAAAATTCAAATATTTGGGAATAGAAATTACTAGAAAATATAAATCTTTATTTAATGCAAACTATATGCATTTACTCAATAAACTAAACACACTGATTAAATTTTGGAAAACTCTTCCGATGTCTCTAATAGGCCGAATAAATGCTATAAAAATGATCTTTCTACCACCAATTTTATATCTATTCCAATCAATATAATTACCCAAATTTTTTTTTTTTAAACTGGATGACGATATCACAAATTTTATATGGGGCTATAAATCCCATAGAATTCAAAGAAGACATTTGGGCAAACCTAAAGAATTTGGTGGATTAACACTCCCTAATTTGTTGTATTATTATTGGGCAGCAAATGTCAAAAATATGATTCACCTGTTGGACAACTCGGCCCAGCAGGTGGATTGGATAGTAATGGAGAGAGAGGATTGTTCCCCTTTTAATATAGGAGCGATCCTTCTCTCACTAACAAAATTGAATAATACAATATATATAGTAAAAATCCAATTATTCATAGTACAATTAGAATTTCGAAACAAATAAAATTAACTTTAAAATTAAGAAACCTATCGCTTCTCTCACCTATAGTTAATAATCCGTCGTTTAAACCATCTATTATAGATAAATCATTTACATACTGGGACAGAATAGGAATTAAAAAGTTTGGAGACATGTATGATAATGGAAATTTTTTATCATTTCACCAACTACAACTTAAATACAATTTGAGAAGTAATCAATATTTTAAATATTTTCAAATCCGTGACTATTTGAAAAAATATACACAAGAATATCAAAATATATTTCCAGACCTATTACACGATGCTATGAATATAAAGGCGGAATCAACTAACTTAATATCATATTTGTATAATATCATCCTAAATATAGAAATACCATCATCTGATAGAATTAGCAGAGATTGGGAACAAGAACTAGCTATAAAAACCTCGAAAGAGAGTTGGGATAAACACTTGCTATATGTGCACAAATGCTCGATTAATGTAAGATACATTCTAATTCAATTTAAAACTTTACATAGACTATACTACTCAAAAGCTAAAATAAGTAAATTTTATCCAAATGCCTCTTCCATCTGTGATAAATGTCTAACCCAAGAAGCAACTATAGCACATTCTTTTGTTTTTTGTATAAAAATTCAAAATTTTGGAATGAAATCTTTGAAATGTTTACGAAATTATTTAAACTAAAACTGAAACCGAATGCAGAACTGATTATTTTTGGAACAATGGAAGCCAGCTTTGAGCTGACCATTTCAAAAGAGCTTCCTTAATTACGGCTTAATAATGGCAAAAAAACTTATACTGAAATTCTGGAAAAACGCTCCCACACCAACGATAAAAATGTGGATTTCTAATATGTCCGAACTTACACCTGGAAGATATGAGATTCCTCTTAGCAGGCAAATCAGACCATTTCCAAAAGATTTGTTCTCCATTTATCGACTTATTACAAACACAGGGTGCAACAAAACATTGAAAATAAATGGTTTCAGGACCTGGTGAGGGGTGTGTAAAGATACGAAGTAGGTACATCCCTTTTATCTTGTCTTATCTTATCTTACTTTTTTTTACTTTCTTTTGCTTTTGTTTTCTGTTTAACTCTTTCTTGTGGTTTAGGTCCCTATGGGTTTCCCTGGACCACTCTTTCACTCACTCACTATCTTTGCTAAAGGCTCTGTTGGCGGTGAAGCGCGGCGTCGCCGGAAGAGGGGACCGCACGGCAACCACGAGAGCGCCGCACGGATGCTGCGCGGGGGCCAAGTACGGCTGGTTCCACGAGCTTGCGGTTTCGGCTGATGACGTCTTTCGGATCGCGGGGCTGTGGCGGCAGCCATGCCGCACATGTACCTCACTGTCGGCGGCTGTGGCGGCGGCCGTGCCGCACACGTACCTCACTGTCGGCGGCTGTGGCGGCGGCCGTGCCGCACACGTGCCTCACTGGCGGAGGCTCTGGCGGTGCAGGTTCGACTCACGGCGCTCGTACCGCAAGGCGGCGGCTGTGGCGGCGGCCGTGCCGCACTCGTGCCTCACTGGCGGCGGCTGTGCGGTAGGAACATATTTTTGGACAGTGTTGGTTTTTTTTTAGCACCATGCGGTGTTGGGAACAACGCCGCACGGCCCCGGCACTGTGCGTTTGACCGAGCCCGCGGTCTCTGGTGGCCCAGGAGCGGTAATTAGTTCCTGTTTCGCCGCCAATGACCGCAGACTCGTGAGACAGGCCTTTAACTCTCTCTATCTTTTTTCTCTTTAAAGTTTAAAATAAGAAGTGGTACAAGAAATGTATAATTTTATTTTTGCTTGATATCACTGCAATGTACAATACTTCTAATAAAAAAATAAAAAATAAATTAAAAAAAGGTTATTGTGCGAATATGCATAATCTGCATGCTCAACTCCAAGTTGATACACTATGGTGGTGGCATATGTTAATCACATGGGTGCAATTAAGTCAGTATCCTGTGATAGTTTACCTAACCTAATTTGGCGCTGATGTATTATCACGTAAATTGATGATAACACACAATCGATGTTGGATCACAAAGTATTTAATGACATTGTGCCTCGATGGACACCGAAGATCGATGTATTGGCATCCAGGCTCAATCACCAGTTGCAAAAATATGTGGCATGGCGGTGGCGATAGATGCATTCTCGCTACACTGGGGAGGAATGTTCTTTTATGTCTTTCCTCCATTTTGCCTCATCAGTCGGGTCTTGCAAAAATTTCAGCAAGATCCCGCTTCAGGCATTTTCGTAGTGCCTGACTGGCCTATGCAGCCATGGTTCCCGCTGATGTTGGAATGATAAAAGAACCTTATATGGGTATTTCTAAACACCAAAATTGCTGGTTCAGCCCGTGACTCGGGAAACCATCCTCAGCACGATAAAATTAATTCATTGACTTGCAGACTCTGAGAAGGCCGTTCCTGCGGCTCGGGTTGTCAGACCGAACCATGGACGTGCTCACTGCAGATTGCAGGGATAGCACCAAAAAAGCAGTACGTTTCCTCATCAGGAGATGGGAAGTGTTTTGTTTAAATGCTAATATTATATATAAAATGGCATGGATAACTGACGTCTTGGAGTTCATTTCAAATGGGTCTCTGACAATAAATTAAGTTACAGTGCCATTAACTGTGCCAAACGTGCCTTCTCATCATATTTGCTGCAGGGAGCGGGACACACTCTGTCGGGTCACACCCTCTGATATCCAGATTTATGAAGGATATCTTTTACACAATCTCTCCCAGGCCCAGGTACACGGAAGTATGGGGTATTAACATTGTGTTAACTCTACTTCGCCAGTGGGCTCCAGCTACATCCTTATCTTTGGCCCGGCTCTCGTATAAGGTAGTTATGCTCATAGCGCTGGTTCAGCGCAACGCGTCCAGTCTTTGCATAAGCTACGACTGAACAAAATGGTTATATCTACCAATAAATAACGTTCTATGTAAGTGAGTTATTAAACTAAGCAGACCGGGGGCGTTGGGTCTAAAGCTGGAATTCTGGCATAACCTGTAGACCATAGATTGTGTATTGTCACACATTTTCATCAACATTTTAAGGCTACTAAGAACCTTAGAGGCACTGAGCTGGCAATGTTCGATAGCCACAAAAAACCACACAAGGGTTTCAGTGCAGACCATCTCCAGATGGTTTAGATTTGTATTGGCTTGTGCAGGAGTAAGCTCTGACGTTTTAAATCTCACTCCACCAGGGCTGCGATAACATCAGAAGCAAGGTTCATGGAGGTTCTGCTGGACCACACCCTAGCGACAGTAGGATGGTCAAATGAGCGGACTTTCCAAACCATTTATAATAAACCGATTGCCAGGCCGGGTTCGTTTGCCAACACAAGTTTAAGTTCTATTCAATAATTTGCTTTGCAATTAACATCAGCATGTTTTAAATCTATGTCATGTCTGAATGCATTATTAATGTTCACTCATCTGTGGTCAACTGATGCAGTTGTGTTGTGTGGATTCGTGTTCATGGCATGAAACCACAGAGCTTTGAAATCTTCACGTAGTCACTCATGTGACTCCGAAGTAAAATAGTAAGATTAAACGAGAACTTACCAGTTTGAAGTTTGATCTTTATTTTATGAAGAGTTACGATGAAGGATTACGTGCCCTCCGCTCCCAACCCTCTTCTCATAAAGGTCATCTGGTAGTTCTAGTTCTCTCGAATCTTACTATATTCAGTTCAACAACTGTTATCTGTGATTTCACACCGCTGCTTTGAAGGTTGATGCGCATGCGGGCTGGCGGGCTTCTTCACGTAATCCCTCATCGTAACTCCTCATAAAATAAAGATCAAACTTCAAACTGGTACGTTCTCGTTTAATCTTACTATTAATGTGATAAGATAACTCGGACAAAGTAAACTAACACAATGTGAACCAACACAGTGGGATTTAGGAAAATTCACTTTTGATTCTAGGTGTTTCTCATTCCCTGTCCCACCACCACCGATTTACATAATATTGAACAGAATAAATAGAAAGTTGCAGCCATCATCAGTTTGGAAAGTTTAAGATGTTGCCTGTAACAGAATTATATTTGAAAGTATGATTCTGTTACCAACAAAAAGGTAAATTGATCAGAAGCAGAATTAATCTCTAATTAAACCTTTCCCTTGTGTCTCACGTGGGATACTATTGCATGATCAGTTACTGGTCTCATTGTTTTGTATCCAGTAAAAACAGATCAATACCACATGTAAGGTTTGGAATTGCAATCTAGAGATTAGAGAGATTAGAGATTCCTTTATTTGTCATTCAGACCTTTCGGTCTGAACGAAATTTCGTTGCCTGCAGTCATACATATAATAATAAATAACAAAACACACAATAAACACAAATTAACATCCACCACAGTGAGTTCACCAGGCACCTCCTCACTGTGATGGAGGCAAAAGTCTTAAAATCTCTGTCTCTTCCCGCTTTGTTCTCCCTCTGCGCTGAGGCGATCCAGGCTTCTGACACTCTGACCCCGCCGGGTGATGGTAAGTCAGTCCCGCGGCTGAATCCGTGCTCCATCCGCGACGGGCCGGTACAAACTCCGCGGCCCGGGGTGGTCGAAGCTGCCGAAGCTGCCGCCCTCCAGTCCAGCGGACGCAGCTGTAGTTGCGGGAGCCCCAGAAAAACAGGTCACCAACCTGTGACCTGCGCGCTCCCGAAGATGTCGTCCACTGGGCCAGCTGTGGCCGAGCCTCCGGGTTCAGGTCGCCACCAGTGTCCTCGGTCGCCACCGCCGGAACGCCACCGCAGCCCCGAAGCAGGCCAGCCCCGCGCTGGTAAGTCCTGGCTCTGCCTCCGGATCCTCGAGGTCGGTCGGTCAGTCGCAGTTGGAGTTGAAGGCCGCCAGCTCCGCCATTAGGCCTCGGCGGAGACGGAGGCAGAGAACGGGTATACGACAAGAAAAAGTCGCATTCCCCCGAAGGAAGAGACAAAAATCATGTTTCACCCCCCCACCCCACACATACACAACACAATAAACTAAAATTTAACTAAAACAGGACAAAAGAAAACAACAACAAAAAAGTAAAAACAGACGGACTGCAGGCGAGCCGCTGCTGTTCGACAGTGCCGCCACTTTCGAATAGATACACAACATCTATAAGCGGAAGAATATACATGGAGACTGGAATCTAATCAAACTGACACAGGCGAATGTACATGAAACAATTAACGCGGAAGAAGAAGCAAGAAGTTTGGGCTGAATGAATGCAAAGGACTGCGGCTGCTCTGCATGAAGAAAACCAACAATATAGGTGTAACAAAGTCATGATCAACAATCATGCTCGCACCAGTAGAATCATTTTATTGGTTGCTGTGTCAATTGGGGTGGGGGGATTCAACACCAAAGTGGAATCAAAGTATCTGCTTGTAGGTTATTGGAAAATTCAGGAACTAGTGATATTAGAGAGTTTTTTTTTTTAACAGAGAATTGATATTTTTTATAGACAATAATGGATACCCAGAAGAGTAACAGACTGGTAACCACGATGTAGATGGTTTACGCGTAAAATAATGGATACTGCTCCATAGATGCTGCTGCACCCACTGAGTTTCTCCAGCTCGTTTGTCTACCTTAGAAAAATGGATATCTGTGATTAAATTATGGGCTGGAATTTAATCCAGAGCGAAGTGGACTAAGTGTAGAATGCAGGGAAAATATAGATTATATCACATACTAGAAATTAATGGGAGAGATGCCGGGTATCTATTTGTAGCATAAAGGATAATTTGGATAATTAATTTGGACATATTTGTCCAATCGAACATAGGTGTCCGACAGTGTGTTACAGCTTCTCATCTCACCAACTGTTCTCGCGACTATTCTGGTTTTACCTCTCTGATTGCTTCAATCTTTGGAAAGGAAAACGATACTGCTGAGAGCAGATGTATGGATCAGATATCCCACCTTCTCTAGAAATAGAACTCCAAATAATCAGCCAAATATTCGGGAATAATACAAGTAGATTCATCAATTATTGCGGAAAATATAATCTCAATGTTAAAGTATCATTCATCAGTCAGATGAGGTTCTGTTTTGCAAATATTTTTTTGCTTAAAGTTAACCAGCAGATACAATTAGGTATGTTACAAAACTTACCTTCAGCGGCGCTGCAGTTCTGTTACTGCCCGTGTGTGCGACTTTGGTGCCTTTGTGAGGGGGGCGGGTTTAAAATGCGATTTTTCGGCAGGCTATTCAAATCGATGTCTATCAGGTAAATTAGCTGCTAAAGAAAAATCGCTTCGACTGCCGTTTTATTAAGTTTATTAAAATTAGTGCTGGATAATTAAATTGTTGGAGTAAAATTAAAATCATCTTCAAATGCCATCAACGCTGACAACGGGACGGATTTCACGCAAGGGAAGGGACAAGGCAAGGTACACTGTTTATTTTTTCATATAAACTTGCTTGTTAGGATGCCTTTAATAAAAATTTCTCCTTGCGAAAATGTGATTATTTAAATATACCAACCAGCAGTATTTTTCCTGCCGATATTGGGGTTTAATTCAGTGCAACCGCAGCGTTCCAAATCAGCGCATTCCACAAAAACCCACTCACAAGATGATTTAAATGGCCATTAATTTACAGGAATTATACACTAAATTCCTTCCATTTGGCCTATAAATTAATGACAATGAGATTTAAAAATAATGTTATATTGTGAATTCTTGTGTGAATGTTATTTGGACAATTTGGCTTTTAAAAAATGTTAACTTTTTCTTAAGAAATGGATAGATATTTAGATCTAGTAATTGAATTTTGTAATTAGCTACAATTGGGTAACTAACTGATTATATATTTTAATTTCAGGTCATCCAAGTAAGATTGTTCCATATTTGTTTCAGAATGCTTCAATCTATAATAACTGAAAATGTCATTAAGTTCTCTTAATTTTTAAGAAAATTATGGGCTTTTGACTCTCCTTGATCACAGCTTTTGTGTTAAGTCAATGGAAAAGCAATAGGGAACAAGATGCTAATTTCCGAGTATGAAAATGGCCATAACCTTTTTAATACTGAAGATATGAAAGTGAATTAGGTGTCAAATTAAACTTCTTTTTATGCTTTATCTGATGGGATAATTACAGACTTGATTTTTAAAATCTCAAAATTTTGTAACATTGCTAATACAATAAATGAATTTGAACCGAGTTCAAAATCATTTGGGAAAAAACTTAAAGCTTACTGTCTCATTTCATACAGAACCTTGTTGCCAATTTTGCATGCTAGATTGAAATTCTAGAATTCAACCATCAATGGGAAGTCCATTAAACTGAATTAAAATGTACACTTTGATATAATTTTTCATTTCCGTTTGCGTTTTGCACGTTTTTGGAGCGCCAAATTGACGTGTTTGGAATGAATCAATTCTGAAAGATATTTGCA
>JAXLNO010005767.1:0-30038 GCA_038087875.1 Malacoraja senta | reverse complement strand
AATGGCCTACTCCTGCACCTATTTTCTATGTATCTATCTATGTATTTAGATAATAATCTGCCTTCCTGTTTTTGCCACCAAAGTGGATAACCTCACATTTATCCACATTAAACGGCATCTGCAATGCACTCACCCAACCTGTCCAGGTCACCCTGCATCTTCTCGTATTCTCCTCGCAGTTCACACGAGGGCAAGTTGGGCCGAAGGGCCTGTTTCCGTGCTGCATCACTCTATGACACCTAATCAGCCCTTGTGCATCTAACTGCGTGTATATCCCATCTCTCAGCTTGTTGGCTTTGTTAACATTTGTAACTTGTTCCTAGTGTGTGGGGTTCGTGCTAGTGTACGGACTCTGCGGTGCGAATGGCCTGTTGCAATGCTGAAGTTAAAATGTAAAGGGTTGCAGGTTTATAGTTCCCTGATAGTGGCGTCACTGGTAGATAGGGAGTGTTAAGGAGAAAAGATCAAGGAGGACAGGTACATATACATGTGGATATAGTTTAGTATAGAGATACTGCGTGGAACAGGCCCCGTCGGCCCGCCGAGTACGTGATGACCAGCGAGCGTCTCGTACACTAACACTATCCTACAACACACGAGGGACAATTTACAAATGTACCAAAGCTAATTAACCTCCAAACCCGCAAGGAGTGTGGGAGAAAACCGACCCCCCCACACACACACTAACCCCCCTCGATATTATAGTAATATTATTAATTCGCTCCTTTTACCCCATCCCCGTCCTATCCACACGCGTAGCCTCCAACTGCGCAGGCGTGGTGGAGAGGGAGAGGCAGGGGGGTCGAGAGGGAGGGGTGTAGAGAGGGAGGGGTAGAGGGAGAGGGGGGAGAGGGAGAGGAGTCGACAGGGAGGGGTGTAGAGAGGGAGGGGGAGAGGGAGGGGTGTAGAGAGGGAGAGGGGGTCGAGAGGGAGGGGGATAGAGAGGGAGGGGGTAGAGAGGGAGGGGGGTAGAGAGGGAGGGGGTAGAGAGGGAGGGGGTAGAGAGGGAGGGGGTAGAGAGGGAGTGGGGTCGAGAGGGAGTGGGATCGAGAGGGAGGGGTGTAGAGAGGGAGGGGTGTAGAGAGGGAGGGGGGTAGAGAGGGAGGGTGTAGAGAGGGAGAGGGGTCGAGAGGGAGGGGTGTAGAGAGGGAGGGGTGTAGAGAGGGAGGGGTGTAGAGAGGGAGGGGGCTAGAGAGGGGGGGTAGAGAGGAGAGGGTCGAGAGGGAGGGGTGTAGAGAGGGAGGGGGGTCGAGAGGGAGGGGTGTAGAGAGGGAGGGGGTAGAGAGGGAGGGGGGTAGAGAGGGAGGGGTGTAGAGAGGGAGAGGGGGTAGAGAGGGAGGGGGGGAAGAGAGGAGAGGGGTCGAGAGGGAGGGGTGTAGAGAGGGAGGGGGGTAGAGAGGGAGAGGGTAGAGAGGGAGAGGGGTCGAGAGGGAGGGGTGTAGAGAGGCAGGGGGGTAGAGAGGGAGAGGGGTCGAGAGGAGGGGTGTAGAGAGGGAGGGGGGGGGGGTAGAGAGGGAGAGGGGTCGAGAGAGGGAGGGGGTGTAGAGAGGGAGGGGGGTAGAGAGGGAGAGAGAGAGGAGAGGGGTCGAGAGGGAGGGGTGTAGAGAGGGAGGGGGGTAGAGAGGGAGGGGTGTTAGAGAGAGGGGGGTAGAGAGGGAGGGGGGTAGAGAGGGAGGGGGGTAGAGAGGGAGAGGGGTCGAGAGGGAGGGGGTAGAGAGGGAGGGGTGTAGAGAGGGAGGGGGTAAGAGAGGGAGGGGGGTAGAGAGGGAGGGGGGTAAGTAAAGGGAGGGGTCGAGAGGGAGGGGGGTAGAGATGTGGGGGGTAGAGAGGAGGGGGAGAGAGGAGGGGGCAGAGAGGGAGGGGGGTAGTGAGGGGAGAGGTAGGGTAGAGAGGGAGGTGGAGAGAGGGAGGGGTGTAGAGAGGGAGGGTGAGAGAGGGAGGGATGTTGAGGGGAGGAGGAAAGAGAGGGAGGGGGTTAGAGAGGGGGGGGTGGAAGATATGGAAGGGGGCAGAGAGGAGAGAGAGGAGGGGGGAGGGGTAGAGCGGGAGGGGGAGGGGTAGGGAGGGAGGGGGTGTGTTGGGTGCCTTTTTAAACCATGTGCTCTAAAACCATGTGCACAAATCTCCTGTGTGGGACCTTATCAAAGGCTTCTGAAAGTCCACGTAATCTACATCCACTGGCTCTCCTTTGTCCATTTAACTTGTTACATCCTGAGTCAGGCCAGCAGTATAACCAAGGGCCAGCCTCACCCGTCACTCCCTCTTCTTCCCTCTCCCTTCGGGCAAGAGATACAGGAGCGTGAAAACGCACTCCACCAAATTCAGGGGCAGTTTCTACCCGGCTGTGATCAGGCAACTGAACCGTCCTCTCACCAACTGGAGAGCGGTCCTCACCTCCCATCTACCTCATTGGAGACACTCGGACTATCTTTAATCGGACTTTACCTTGCACTAAACGTTATTCCCTTTAACCTGTATCTGTACAATGTGGACGGCTCCATTGTAATCGTGTGTGTGTGTGTGTGTGTGTGTGTGTGTGTGTGTGTGTGTGTGTGTGTGTGTGTGTGTGTGTGTGTGTGTGTGTGTGTGTGTGTGAGTGTGTGTGTGTGTGTGTGTGTGTGTGTGTGTGTGTGTGTGTGTGTGTGTGTGTGTGTGTGTGTGTGTGTGTGTGTGTGTGTGGTGTTAACCTTGTACCTTGAGATCCCTCGTTCCTCCAAACTGTTCCTCTTTCCCTCTCCCTCCCTCCCTCTCTCTCCCTCCTTCCTTCTCCATCCCACTTTCTTTCAAACCCTTTCCTCCACCCCTTCTCCCACCATTATCTTTCTCTTCCTCCCCTCTCTTTCTCTCTCCCTTCTCTCTCTCTCTCTTTCTCTCCCTGTCTCTCTCCCCTCTCCCTCTCGCTCAGTCCCTCTCTTTCTCTCTCCACTCCCACTCTGTATCCTCCCCCCTCTCCCTCTGCTGCTCTTTTCGCTCTATCTCTCTACCCCTATCTCTCGCCCTCTCTCTCTCCATTTCTCTCATACACCCTCTCCTTCCTCTCCCCTCCCTTTCTCCTTCCCCTCTATTCTCCCTCCCTCCTGGCAACCCTTCCCTCTCCCTCCCACTCTCCCCTCTCTCTCCCCCTCCTCTCTCTATCTGCCCTCCCTCCCTCTCCCTCCTCTCTCTCTCCCCCCCCCTCTCTCGCTCCCACTTTCTCTCTCCCCCATCTCTTCCTCCCTCTCTCCCTCTCTTTCTCGTCTCCCTTCCCTCCCTCCCTCCCTCCCTCCTTCCCCCACTCTCCCACACAGACAGACACCAGACTTTATTTTCATGATGCTGATGAGGTTTTTATTTCACATCCGTCCGCGGGACGTCCCATCTTAGGATGGAGGTGGGGGAGGGTGGGAGGGGGAGGAGGGCAGCGGTCCCCTCATGAGAATTTGCAGCAGGAACCCCCTTGTTCACAGGTCATGTAGGGGCGAACACTTCTCCGGGGTAACAGGCTTCGTTGCGACACACTCCAACATTCCAGTAGCATATGTCTGTGGAGAGACAAGACTGTCAGACCCTCTCTCTATCTCCCTCTGCGCCCCTCCCTCCCCTCTACACCCATCAACCCACCACTCCCTCTCTCTCCCCATCTCTCTGTCCTCTCTTTCTCCCTTCCTCTCTCTCTCTCTTTCTCTCACCTCTGACTTTCTCTCTTTCTCCCTGTTTCTCCATCTTTCTCTCTCTCCTCACCCTCCCTTCGTTCTTGGTTCTTGGTTTCTTGGTTCTCCGAAATATTCCAAATGGAATTTAAACTGGAGGTGGTGGAGGGAGGACTTCTCCCTCTTCCTGTCTCTCCCCCCTCTTTCTCTCCTCGCCCTCCACACTCTCTCCATCTCTCTATTTCTCCCTCTCTGTCTCTCTTCCCTCTCCCTCCCCATTCTCCCTCTCCAGTCCCACAATTTCTCTCCCCTTCTCTCCCTCCCTCGTTCTCTCAGTACCCTTCCCTCTCTCCCTATACCTCTCTCTCTCTCCCTCCCCCTATCTATCCCACTCTCTCTCTCTCTCTCTCTCTCTCTCTGTTTGAGCTCCTCTCCCCTCTCCCTTGATGGATTCAGAGAAAGGTGCAGGGGAGAGAGAGAAGAGGGAGGGGGGGGGAGGGAGGAGAGGGGGAGGGAGTGAGGAGGGAGAGAAGAAGAGAAAGGATGGGGAGAAAAAGGAATAGAGCGAGTGGGGAGAAAGAGGATTAGACTGAGAAGGGGAGAGAGAGGGGGGACAGAAAGAGCAGTGAGGGAGAGCGAATGGGGAGAGAGAAAGAGGAATAGAGGGAGAAGGAGAGAGAGGGGGAGAGAGAAAGAGGAATAGAGAGAGAAGGGGAGAGAGAGGGGGAGAGAGAAAGAGGAATAGAGAGAGAAGGGGAGAGAGAGGGAGAGAGAGAGGGGGAACGAGAAAGAGGAATAGAGAGAGAAGGGGAGAGAGAGGGGGAGAGAGAAAGAGGAATAGAGAGAGAGTGGTGGAGAGAGAAAGGGGGAATATAGAGAGAGAAGGGAGAGAAAGAGAGGGGGGAGAAAGGGTGGGCAGAGGGAGAGGGGGGGAGGGGTGAGAGAATTACCAAATGCATCAGATCCGTCGGGTCCATGGTTGGGTCCATGGTTGTGTCCAGGGTCGGGTCCAGGGTCGGGTCCAGGGTTGGGTCCAGGGTTGGGTCCAGGGTCGGGTCCATGGATGGCTCCTGCATGGACGGTTCCCTGTGTTAGCAGTGCCGCTCCCACCACCACCAGTAGCAACGCTCCCCACATCTCGTCCGGGCTCTGCTCAGTTTCTGGATCCTTCTGTCTGTGGCCACCGGGGTGGGGACAGTTCTGTGTCTGGGGACGGGACGGGAGTCGGTATTTATGTCCGTCCTAGTCCCACCCTCCCCCTCCCTCTCTCCCTCCTCCCTCCCTCCCCTCTCTCTCTCTCTCTTCTCCCTCCCTCTCTCCCTCCCTCCCTCCCTCCCTCCCCCTCTCTCTTCTCCCTCCCTCCCTCTCTCCCTCCTCTCTCCCTCACCTGACTTTGTTCATCCCTCCAGGCCTGAGCAGAGTTTGAGCGCTGTGCAAATTCCACTCGAACTTTGAATAACGTTCGGGGCTGAGCTGCTGAGCAAGTCTCCCTGAGGGGGAGAGATGGAGAGGTCACGTGGAGAGTTTGTGAGTAACCGGGCAAATGTGAGGTGTTGCACTTTAGGAGGTTGAATGTAAGGAGAAAGTCCACAGTGAACGGCAAGACCCTGAACAGCATCGATGTACAGAGGGATCTTGGGGTCCAAGTCCACAGCTCCCTGAAAGTAGAGCAGAGGGATCTAGGAGCGCAGGTACACCCCATACACCAGCACTAACCCACACATTAGGGACGATTTACAAATTTTACCAAAGCCAACAAGCTGAGGGATTGGATATACACGCACTTAGATGGACAAGGGTTGATTAGTTGTCATAGAGTGATACCTCATGGAAACAGGCCCTTCTGCCCAACTTGCCCACACCGGCCAACATATCCCAGCTACACTAGTCCACCTGCCTGCATTTGCCATATCCCTCCAAACCTGTCCTATCCCTGTACCATTCTAATTGTTTCTTAAACGTTGGGATAGTTCCAGTCTCAACCACCTCCCCTGGCAGCTCGTTCTACACACCCAGCACCCTTTGTGTGAAACGTTACCCCTCAGATTCCCATTAAATCTTTCCCCCTTCTCACCTTGTCCTCTGATTCTCGATTCCCCTACTCTGGGCACGATACTCTGTGCGTCCACCAGATCTATTCCTCTCATGACTTGTACACATCTATAAGATCACTCCTCGTCCTCCTGCACTCCAAGGAATAGAGTCTTAGCCTGCTACAACGTCTCCCTGCAGCTCTGGCCCCTCGAGTCCTGGCAACATCCTCGTAAATCTTCTCAGTACCCTTTCCAGCTTGACAAAATCTTTCTAATTACATGGTGCCATGAACTGAACACAATACTCTAAATGCGGCCTCACCCATGTCTTATATAACTGCAACATGACCTCCCAACTTCTATTCTCAATACACTGACTGATGAAGGTCAATGTGCCACAAGCCTTTTTGACCACCCTATCTACATGTGACGCCACTTTCAGGGAACTGTGTTCCTGCGCTCCTAGATCCCTCACGTCTATAACACTCACTGTCTACCTGTGACGCCACTTTCAGGTAAGTATGAACCTGCACACCTTTAGATTTTAACTTCAGCGTGGAAACAGGCCATTCACCCCGCCGAGTCCGTGCTGGCCAGCGAACACCCCGTACACTAGCACCAACCCACACAGCTGGTGGCAGTGTGAACTGTGAAGAGGATGTTAGGAAGTTGCAGGGTGACCTGGACAGGTTGAGTGAGTGGGCAGATGTGTGGCAGATGCAGTATAATATAGATAAATGTGAAGTTATCCACTTTGGTGGCAAAAACAAGGGGCAGATTATTATCTCAATGGAGTTAGGTTAGGTAAGGGGGAGGTACAGCGAGACCTGGGCGTCCTTGTACACCGGTCACTGAAAGTTGGCGGTGTAGGTACAGCAGGCAGTGAAGAAAGCTAATGGAATGTTGGCCTCATAACAAGAGGATTTCAGTATAGGAGTAGAGGTTCTTCTGCAGTTGTATAGGGCTCTGGTGAGACCACAACTGGAGTATTGTGTACAGTTTTGGTCTCCTAATTTGAGGAAGGACATCCTTGTGATTGAGGCATTGCAGCGTAGGTTCACGAGATTGATCCCTGGGATGGCGGGACTGTCATATGAGGAAAGATTGAAAAGACTAGGCTTGTATTCACTGGAGTTTAGAAGGATGAGGGGGAATCTTATAGAAACATATAAAATTATAAAAGGACTGGACAGGCTAGATGCAGGAAAAAAATTCCCAATGATGGGTGAGTACAGAACCAGGGGGCACAGTCTTAGAATAAAGGGGAGGCCATTTAGGACTGAGGTGAGAATACACTTTTTCACCCAGAGAGTTGTGAATTTGTGGAATTCCCTGCCACAGAGGGCAGTGGAGGCCAAATCACTGGATGGATTTAAGAGAGTTAGATAGAGCTCTAGGGGCTAGTGGAATCAAGGGATATGGGGAGACGGCAGGCACGGGTTATTGATTGGAGACGATCAGCCATGATCACAATGAATGACGGTGCTGGCTCGAAGGGTCGAATGGCCTCCTCCTGCCCTGATTTTCTATGTTTCTATTTACTATTAGGGACGATTCACAAATTCTACCAATCCAACAAGCTGAGGGATTGGATATACACGCACTTAGATGGACAATGGTTGATTAGGTGTCATAGATTGGTACAGCATGGAAACTGGCCCTTTGGTCCATTTTCAGGGAATTGTGTACCTACGCTCCTGTATCCCTCTGCTCTACAACTCTCCACCAATCACTGTCCAGGTTCTGCCCCTATATACAACAACTCACATTTCTCTGTATCAACCATCAACCGTTCCTCAGCTCACCTGCCCAACCGATCAAGATCAAGAGCAGAGGGATCTAGGAGCGCAGGTTTAGTTTAGTTTGGAGATACAGCATGTAAGCAGGCCCTTCGGCCACCGAGTCAACACTGACCAGCGATTCCTGCACACTAACACTATCGTCCACACCAGGGACAATGTACAATTTTACTGGCCATTTAACCTACAAACCTGCACGTCTTTGGAGTGTGTGTGTGACCCCAGTAGGTGTGTGACGGGACGGTACAGATGTCCCTTATTACCCAACACCCCTCCGCTCCATACTTGCGGATGGTACAGACGTGATCTCACTAACTCTGGCCCATCTGAATTTGTTTATCCCGCAGTCCATCCCTGCAGGTGTTGGCAGAGTTTGCCCGCTGTGCTAATCAACCTCGAACTTTGATTAACGTTCGGGACAGGGCTGCTGAGCAAGTCTCCTACTCCGGGTAAGAGACTCTCTGCATCTACTCGATCTATTACTCTCATTGTTTTATACACCTCTGTAAGGTCACCCCTCATCTTTCTGCACTCCTAGGAATAATGTCCTAGCCTGCTCAACCTCTCCCTGTAGCTCAGGCCCCTCGAGTCCTGGCAACTTCCTAGTCTTTTTACCCTTACAAATCCTCAGTTCTATCCATACTGACTCCACATCTCCTGATTCTATGTCACCCCTCACAAGGGAACGAATTTCATTCCTCACGAACAGAGCTACCCCACCCCCCTCTGCCCACCTGTCTGACTTTTCAATAGGATGTATACCCCTGAATATTCAGTTCTAGCCCTGGCCCTCTTGCAGCCATGTCTCTGTAATTCCCACAACATCAAACTTGCCATTGTCTAACTGAGCCTCAAGCTCATCCACTTTATAGTACTTTGTACATTCATATATTATATTTTTAGACCATTACTCGCACCGCCGAGTCCGTGCCAGCCAGCGATCTCCGCGTACACTAGCACGAACCCACACACTAGGGACGATTTACAAATGTTACCAAAGCCAACAAGCTGAGGGATTGGATATACACGCACTTAGATAGACAAGGGTTGATCAGGTGTCATAGAGTGATACAGCATTGAATCAGGCCCTTCATGTCCACACCAGCCAACATATCCCAGCTACGTTAGTCCCACCCGACTACATTCGGTCCATATCCCTCCAAACCTGTCCTATCCCTGTAGCTGTCTAATTGTTTCTTAAACGTTGGGATAGTCCCAGCACCAACTACCTCCTCCAGCAGCTCTTTCTGTAAACCCACCTCCCTTTGTGGGAACAAGTTACCTCTCAGATTCCTATTCAATCTGTTCCCCTTCAACATAAACCTATGTCCTCTGGTCCTCGATTCACCTATTCTGGGCAGGAGACTATGTGCATCTACCTGATCTATTCCTTTCATGATTTCATACACATCTATAAGGTCGCCTATAATCCTCCTGTACTCCAAGAAATAGAGTGTATTTCTAAATTCATTTATTAATACCACTAATATTAAGGATGTCTGGAGAATTGAAAACCCAACTGGACGGGAATATTCATTTTACTCACCAGTACATAAAACATACTCAAGAATAGATTATTTTTTAGTTGACTCTATGTTTATCCCATTTATTTATAATTTAAAATACCATAACATTATAATCTCAGATCACGCACCTGTAACATTCATGATTAAATTGAATGGAATGTCCGAGAAACAAACATATTGGAGATTCAACCCACAAATTTTGAACGAAAGATCATGCCAGGAATATATTATTAAACAGATTCAAATATTTTTTGAGGTAAATGACAACCCTGACACACCTACTTCTCTTATGTGGGAAACGTTTAAGCGTTTGTTCGAGGTACATTAATTTCTGCTCAAGCATTTTATAATAAAGAGAACAGGATTAAACAACAAACATTGGAAAGTGAAATCAAGCAACTAGATATAGAAAATGCGAGAATGCCATCTACTTTAAAACATAATAAAATTGTTGTATTGAATATAAATTAAATAAAATGTATTCAGAACAAGTAATAAAACTTTATCAAAAAACCAAACAATTACATTTTGAATTTGGAGACAAACCACAAAAACTATTTGCACGTCAGTTACGAAAAATGGAAGGGGAAAAAATAATTCATAAAATTAGAACAGAGACAGGAGAATTATTAAAAATGCCCAAGGACATAAATGATAGATTTCTCCAATACTATTATAACCTTTATTCAACTAAAACAGTAGCACAACCAGAAGGAATAGCAGATTTTTTACTAAAATGTAATTTAAAAGGTTTAGATTCAAACGATAGAGAATTATTAGAAAGGGAGATTACGATAAAGGATATTGAAGAGTCTATTGGTTCTTTAAAAAATGGTAAAGCAGTAGGACCAGATGGTTTAGGCTCCGAATTTTATTTAAAAAATTATGATTTGCTTTGCCCACGTTTACAAAGACTGTATGAATATATCTATACTCAACAGAAACTTCCAGACACTTTAAATGAATCTATAATAACACTTATTCCTAAAGCTGATAAAGATCCGGAAGACCCGGGATCATATAGAGCAATCGCACTTTTAAATACAGATCAGAAAATATTAACTAAAATACTAGCGCATAGATTAAGTACAGTGATGAATAAATTAATACACCCTGACCAAACAGGCTTTATTCAGAAACGGTATTCATATTATAATCTAAGAAGATTATTTAATATTATATATTCCAAGAGAATTATTAACGAAGATCTAGCAATAATCTCACTTGACGCAGAAAAAGCATTTGATCAGGTGGAATGGTCTTATTTATTTTCGGTGATGGAAAATATGCAGCTAGGGGAGAAATTCTGTACATGGATAAAACTGTTATATACAAATCCCACGGCTAGAATACTTACAAACCAAAGGTTGTCATCTAAATTTAGCCTATCTAGAGGTTGTAGACAAGGATGCCCGTTATCTCCATTATTATTTGCGCTTGCTATTGAGCCACTGGCAGAAAGAGTTAGGGGGCATCCAGAAATACATGGGTATAACACAAAGGACACAGTGAATACAATTTCTCTATACGCAGATGATGTATTAATTTACATTACAAAACCAGACATTAGTATTCCAAACTTATTAAAGCTAATAACCCAATTTGGTTCACTTTCAGGATACAGAATAAATTGGAATAAAAGTGAAATTATGCCAATAAGGGAACATAACAAACAGATAATACAACAATTTCCATTTAAAATAGTAAATGAAAAATTTAAATACCTAGGTATTTATATAACTAAGAGATATACATCATTATTTAAAGCAAATTTTCCCCCATTACTGAACAAACTACATAAGAATATTCAATACTGGAAAACACTTCCTATCTCAATGGTTGGCAAAATTAATGCTATAAAAATGATTTTTTTACCGCAAATATTATACCTTTTTCAGACAATTCCGATATATCTGACAAAAAACTTTTTTAAAAAAACTGGACTCTATTGTTAATGATTTTATCTGGGATTATAAGAATCATAGGATAAACAAAAGACACTTGTGTAAATCAAAAATAAATGGAGGCTTGGTTTTACCTAACTTTTTGTTTTATTTCTGGGCTGTTAATATTAAAAATATGAATTTCTGGTTGGAAGAAATAGATCATCAACCAGACTGGTTAAAAATGGAAAAGGAAGATTGTTTACCTTTTGATATCGGTTCGATATTATTTGCTACGTCTAAATTAAACAAAAAAATTTATAGGGAAAACCCTATAATATTTAGTGCTATACGAATTTGGAAACAATTAAAAAAGACATAAAATTAGATAATTTATCACTTTTTCTTCCAATTGTGAATAACCCTTTGTTTAAGCCTTCATGGTTGGACGGGGGTTTTACACAATGGAAGAATTATGGAATTAAAAATATGGGACAACTTTACAAGGAAGGCACCTTTCTGACATTTCAGGAGTTGCAACAGACTTATGGACTTCGAGGAAATGATTATTTCAGATATCTTCAACTTAGAGATTATGTAAAATCGAACTCAAAATTTTCGATTTAGAAATTCAGAAATTCTTGATGAATGTTGGAACAAACATCCTAATACAGAAAAATTATTATCTTATATATATAATATCTTATTAGACAGTGACATTCCTTCGACGGAATTACACAGACAAACATGGGAAAAAGAATTAAATCAAGTAATAACGAAAGATACTTGGGAAGAAAGTTTGCAACACATACATCAGTGCTCACTAAACGCCAGACATTCTCTAATACAATTTAAAGTAATACATAGGTTACATTATTCAAAAACAAAACTACATAAAATTTTTCAACATATCTCACCTATATGTGATAAATGTCAACATTTAGAAGCTACATTATCTCATATGTTTGCAAACTGTATAAAAATTAAAAAATTCTGGGTAAATATTTTCAGTATAATATCTAAAGTAACCGGCACACAATTGGACCCAGATCCAAAATTAATAATACTCGGAATATTAGAATTAAATCAAACATTTAGAACAACACAAAGAAACTTTATTGATTATAGTTTAATAACAGGAAAAAAATTAATTCTAAAATTTTGGAAAGGCGATTATCGAAATGACGGAGACCTTAAACGTGGAAAGAATCAGATTTTCCCTGTTGGACAAACAGAAATTATTCGTAGGAACATGGTCTCCTTTTATTGATTACTTAAAGGGTCAGAATAGTTCAGCACAGGAACCTGACTAGCACTCGGGCTAAAGAATGGATGAAATGCTATACTCTGAATGAACGAATATATCTCGAATGAAGTTTTTTATTTCAATAAATTTTTCCATTCTTCTTTAACTATTTTTCTCTTTTTTTTTTTTTTTTTTTTTTTTCTCTTTGTTTTAAAAAAAATTTTTTTTTTAAATTCTTCTTCTCTTTCTTTTCTTTCTTTACTTCATCTATCTCTTTAGTTCTATCTAGTTTAAAAAAAAAAGGCAAAAGGTATTGGAGACAATGTAATAATAATTGACAATATTATCAATTTAAAAATGTTAGACTGTAATGATGTAAATAAATTGTGTACTTATCTCCAATAATAAAAAATATTTTAAAAAAAAGAAAAGAAAAAAAAAGAACTAGAGTCTCAGCCAACTCAACCTTTCCCTATAGATCAGGCCCTCGAGTCCTGGCAATATCCTCGTCAATCTTCTCTGCCCCCTTACCAGATTGACAACATCTTTCCTGTAACATGGCGCCCAGAACTGAACTCAATACACTAAATGTGGCCTCACCCACGTCTGAAACAACTGCAACATGACCTCCCAACTCCTATATTCAATACTCTGACTGATGAAGGCCAATGTGTCAAAAGCATTTTTGACCACCCTATCTACCTGTGATGCCACTTTCAGTGAACTGTGTACCCGCACTCCTAGATCCCTCTTCTCTACATCTCTCCCCAGAGCCCGTCCATTCTCTGAGCAGGTTCTGCCCCAAAATACAACACCCCACATTTCTCTGTACTAAATTCCATAAACCGTTCCTCAGCCCACCTGCCAAACCGATCAAAATCAAGTGCAGAGGGATCTAGGAGCGCAGGTACACAGTTACCTGTAAGTGGCATCACAGTTAGACAGGGGGTGTTGTAGAGTAGAGGGATCTTCTTCTTGCATATGGCGTGCACAGCCTAAAGTTGTAGTACAATTTGTTCTATTTGATCATATTTGATTCTGCACGCTGGGTTGATTGCATTCGTTGAAACAGGGCAGACCATGTGAAGGTTGCAACCTTGCACCCCAGCAGAGGGATGTAGGATCGCAGATACACAATTCCCTGAAAATCCGAGCCGATAAGTGGTCGCCCGTTCACAATAGTTTAGTTTAGAGATACAGCGCGGAAAGATACAGGTCTTTCGGCCCACCGAGTCCGCAAAGAACATCGATCACCCCGTCCACTGATACTATCCTGCACACACTCGGGGCAATTTACAATTTTACCGAAGCTAATTGACCTACAAATCCGAACGTCTTAGGAGTGTGGGAGGAAACCGGAGCGCCAGGAGGAATTCCACGCGGTCACGGGGAGAACGTACTAACTCCATACACACAGCACCTGTAGTCAGGATCGAACCCGGGTCTCTGGACCCGTGAGGCAGTAACTCTACTGCTGCACCACCGTGCTGCCCTGTGTCGTGTGTCTATCTTCAAACTTTCCCCCGTGACCACTCTCTCTCTCCCCCTCAGGGACTGTTGCTCAGCAGATCCCTCTGCTCTACAACACTCCCTGTCTACCTGTGACAACACTTTCAGGGAATTATAAACCTGCACTCCTTTAGATTTTAACTTCAGTGTGGAATCGGGCCCTTCGTTCCAGCGAGTCCGTGTTGATCAGTGATCACCTCGTACACTCGCACTGTCACACGGACTAGGGACAAATTACAAACTTTACCAGACACAACCTGAGGGATAGGATATACACGCACTTAGATAGACAAGGGCTGATTAGATGTCATGGAATGATACATCATGGAAACAGGCCCTTCGGCCCTACTTGCCCACACCAACCAACATATCCCATCTACACTTATCCCACCTGCCAGCATTTGGTTCATATCCCTCCAAACCTGTCCTATCAATGTACCTGTGTAGGAAAGAACTGCAGATGCTGGTTTAAATCGAAGGTAGACACAAAATGCTGGAGTAACAGTGGGTCAGGCAGCATCTCTGGAGAGAACGTCACCCATTCCTTCTCTCCAGAGACGGTGACTGACCCACTGAGTTGCTCCAGCATTTTGTGTCTACTATCCATGTACCTGTCGAACTGTTTCTTAAGCGTGTATATTGAGAGGGATAGTCCCTGACTCAACCACCTCCTCCGGCAACTTGTTTTATACACCCACCACTCTCTGAATGAAAAAGTTACCCCTCAGGGTCATAGAGTCATAGTCATAGATTAATACAGTGTGGAAACAGGCCCTTCGGCCCAATTGTGCTCTTGATCTTGATCAGTTGGGCAGGTGAGCTGAGGAATGGTTGATGGAATTTAATACAGAGAAATGTGAGGTGTTGCATGTTGGGGCAGAACCTGCACAGATAATGGTCGGGCTCTGGGGAGAGTTGTAGAGCAGAGGGATCTAGGAGCGCAGGTACACATTTCCCTGAAAGTGGCGTCACAGATAGATAGGGTGGTCAAAAAGGCTTTTGACACATTGGCCTTCATCAGTCAGGGTATTGAGTATAGAGGTTAGGAGGTCATGTTGCAGTTGCATAAGACGTGGATGAGGCTGCTTTTAGAGTATTGTGTTCAGTTCTGGGCACTGTGTTATAGGAAAGATGTTGTCAAGCTGAGAAGATTAACGAGAATATTGCCAGGACTTGAGGGCCTGAGCTATATGGAAAGATTGGGTCAGGATGGGACTATTCTTTGGAGCACATGAGGATGAGGGGTGACCTTATAGAGGTGTAAAACATCATGAGAGGAATAGATTGGGTAGGTGTACAGAGTCTCTTGCCCAGTGTAGGTGTATCGAGGACCAGAGGACAAAGGTTTAAGGCGAAGGGGAAAAGATTTAATAGGAATCAGTGGGGCAACTTTTTCACACAAAGGGTGGTTGGTGTATGGAATGAACTGCTGGAGGAGGTAGTTAAGGCTGGGAGTATCCCAACGTTTAAGAAACAATTAGACAGAAACAGGGATAGGACAGGTTTGGAGGGATATGGACCAAATGCAAGCAGGTGGGACTTGTGTAGCCGGGATATGTTGGCCGATGTGGGCAATTAGGGCTGAAAGGCCTTTTCCACGCAGTATCACTCCATGTTGACACCTAATCAGCCCATGTCCATCTAAGTACGTGAATAACCAAACCCTCATTTTTTTGTCTTTCATAAAGTTTGTAAATTGTCCCTCGTGTGTGGGATAGTGCGAGTGTACGGGGTGATGGAAGGGCTCGATAGTTCCCTGAAAGTGGCGTCACATGTAGATAGGATGTGTTGTAGAGCAGAGGATCTAGGAGGGCAGGTACATACACATGGGGATTTAGTTTAGTTTAGAGATACAGTGTGGTGACCCTTCGGCCCATCGAGTCCGCGATGACCAGCGATCACCCCGTACACTAACACTATCCTACACACACGAGGGACAATTTACAAATGTACTGAAGCCAATTAACCTCCAAACCCGCAAGTCTTTGTAGTGTGGGAGGAAACCGGAGCCCCTGGAGAAAACCCTCGCAGTCACGGGGAGAACGTACAAACTCCGGACAGATATTACCCATAGTCAGGATGGAACCCGGGTCCTTGGCGCTGTGATGCAGCTACTCTACCGCTGCGCCATGGTGCTGCCCTGTGTCTATCCTCAAACTCTCTCTGTGATCTCTCCATCTCTCTCCCTCAGGGAGACTTGCTCAGCAGCCCTGTCCCAAACATTATTCAAAGTTCAAGGGTGATTTGCACAGCGCTCAAACTCTGCGAACACCTGGGGGGACGAACTGCAGGAAAAACAAAGTCAGATGATTCAGAGTTAGTGAGATCACTTCTGTACCATCCGCAAGTATGGAGGGGAGGGGGTGTGGGGTAACAAGAGACATCTGTACCGTCCTGTCGCACACTTATCGGGGCCACACACACACTCCAATGACATGTGGATTTGTAAGTTAATTGACCGGTAAAACTGTACATTGTTCCCAATGTGCAGGATAGTGTTAGTGTGTGGGAATCGCTTGTCAGTGTTGACTCGTTGGGCTGAAAGGCCTGTTTACATGCTGTATCTCATACTAAACTAAATCCTTTTGCTCTACAACACTTAGGGAACTGTGTACCAGCACTCCTGGATCCCTCTGCTCTACAACACTCCCTGTCTACCTGTGACACCACTTACAGGTAACTGTGTATCTGCGCTCCTAGATCCCTCTGCTTTTGATCTTGATCGGTTGGGCAGGTGGGCTGAGGAACGGTTGATGGAATTTAATGTGAGGTGTTGTATTCAGGGGCAGAACCTGCACAGTGAATGTTCGGGCTCTGGGGAGTTTTGTACAGCGGGGGGATCAAGGAGTGCTGATAAACGGTTCCCTGAAAGTGGCGTCACAGGTAGATAGGGTGGTCAAATGGCTTTGACACATTGCCCTTCATCAGTCAGAATATTGAGTATAGAGGTTGGGAGGTCATGTTGAAGTTGTCTCAGACGTGGGTGAGGCCGTATTGGGCACCGTGTTATAGCAAAGATGTTGTCAAGCTGGAAAAGGGGCAGAGAAGATTTACGAGGATATTGCCAGGACTCAAGGGCCTGAGCTACAGGGAAAGGTTGAGTAGGCTGAGACTCTATTCCTTGGAGCACAGGAGGTTGAGGGTTTTTCTTATCGAGGTGTACAAAATCATGAGAGGAATAGATCTGGCAGATGCACAGAGTATCGTGCCCAGAGTAGGGGAATCGAGAACCAGAGGACAAAGGTTTAAGGCGAAGGGGAAAAGATTTAATAGGAATCAGTGGGGCAACTTTTTCACACAAAGGGTGGTTGGTGTATGGAATGAACGGCTGGAGGAGGTAGTTAAGGCTGGGAGTATCCCAACGTTTAAGAAACAATTAGACAGAAACAGGGATAGGACAGGTTTGGAGGGATATGGACCAAATGCAAGCAGGTGGGACTTGTGTAGCCGGGACATGTTGGCCGATGTGGGCAATTAGGGCTGAATGGCCTTTTTCCACGCAGTATCACTCCTTGTTGACACCTAATCAGCCCATGTCCATCTAAGTACGTGAATAACCAAACCCTCATTTTTTTTGTCTTTTGTAAAATTTGTAAATTGTCCCTCGTGTGTGGGATAGTGCGAGTGTACGGGGTGATGGAAGGGCTCGATAGTTCCCTGATAGTGGTGTCACATGTAGATAGGATGTGTTGTAGAGCAGAGGATCTAGGAGGGCAAGTACATACACATGGGGATTTAGTTTAGTTTAGAGATACAGTGTGGTGACCCTTCGGCCCATCGATTCCGTGATGACCAGCGATCACCCCGTACACTAACACTATCCTACACACACGAGGGACAATTTACAAATGTACTGAAGCCAATTAACCTCCAAACCCGCAAGTCTTTGTAGTGTGGGAGGAAACCGGAGCCCCCGGAGAAAACCTTCGCAGTCACGGGGAGAACGTACAAACTCCGGACAGATATTACCCATAGTCAGGATGGAACCCGGGTCCTTGGCGCTGTGATGCAGCTACTCTACCGCTGCGCCATCGTGCTGCCCTGTGTCTATCCTCAAACTCTCTCTGTGATCTCTCCATCTCTCTCCCTCAGGGAGACTTGCTCAGGAGCCCTGTCCCAAACATTATTCAAAGTTCGAGGGTGATTTGCACAACGCTCAAACTCTGCGAACACCTGGGGGGACGAACTGCAGGAAAAACAAAGTCAGATGATTCAGAGTTAGTGAGATCACTTCTGTACCATCCACAAGTATGGAGGGGAGGGGGTGTGGGGTAACAAGAGACATCTGTACCGTCCTGTCGCACACTTATCGGGGCCACACACACACTCCAATGACATGTGGATTTGTAAGTTAATTGGCCGGTAACATTGTACATTGTTCCCAGTGTACAGGATAGTGTTAGTGTGTGGGAATCGCTTGTCAGTGTTGACTCGGTGGGCCGAAAGGCCTGTTTACATGCTGTATCTCTAAACTAAACTAAATCCTTTTGCTCTACAACACTTAGGGAACTGTGTACCTGCACTCCTGGATCCCTCTGCTCTACAACACTCCCTGTCTACCTGTGACGCCACTTACAGGTAACTGTGTATCTGCGCTCCTAGATCCCTCTGCTCTTGATCTTGATCGGTTGGGCAGGTGGGCTGAGGAACGGTTGATGGAATTTAATGTGAGGTGTTGTATTTCGGGGCAGAACCTGCACCTGTCACTCTATCCCCACCCACACACACACACATAATGCCCCATTTACAGGGCGTCTAACATCACCATGGTATTAGGTAAGTACGGCTGAAGCACAATCTTGAATAACAGTGACATACAGCTGGAAAGATCGGCCATGGAGCGGATGGCCAAAAGAGGGTGCGGCTGCTAGAGCAGCCTTTGGTTTAGTAAATGCTTCCTCCTGTGCGGGGGTTAGGGCAAATTCTCAAGGAGCATTCCCGGACGCCAGGGGGGAAAGTTGCTTTGTGTACAGGGCAACATTCGGAATCCATTGCCTGCAGAAGTTAACCAGCCCCAGAAAGGCTCTCATCTCTTTTGGGTTACCTGGGGTGGAGTGGTTGATTACAGGATCCACGCGGGCAGGGGTAAAGGCTCGTTCCGTGGCGCTGAGTATTATTCCCAAAAATCTTACCTTGGCCTGTCCTGGGGTAACTTTCTCACTCCATTCTATCAACATATGACAGTCCTGCCATCCCATGAATTAACCTCATGAACCTACGCTGCACTCCCTCAATAGCAAGAATGTCCTTCCTCAAATTTGGAGACCAAAACTGCACACAATTCTCCAGGTGTGGTCCCACTAGGGCCCTGTACAACTGCAGAAGGACCTCTTTGCTCCTATACTCAACTCCTCTTGTTATGAAGGCCAACATGCAATTCGCTTTCTTCTCAGCCTGCTGTACCTGCATGCTTACTTTCATTGAATGATGAACAAGGAAGCCCAGATCCTGTTGTACTTCCCCTTTTCCCAACTTGACACCATTTAGTCGTGGTACATATAGGTACCAATGACATAGGTAAAAAAAAAAGAGAAGAGGTCCTGAAAGGAGAATTTAGGGACTCAGAGATAATATATATAAGCACCTGGATAAACAGGCGCTGATTAGGAACAGTCAACATGGATTTGTGCCTGGAAGGTCATGTTTGACTAAACATCTTGAATTTTTTGAAGAGGTTACTCGGGAAATTGATGAGGGTAAAGCCGTGGATGTTTTATATATGGACTTCAGTAAGGCCTTTGACAAGTTTCCTCACGGAAGGTTGGTTAAGAAGGTTCAATGGTTGGGTATGAATGGTGGAGTAGCAAGATGGATTCAACAGTGGCTGAATGGGAGATGCCAAAGAGTAATGGTGGATGGTTGTTTGTCAGGTTGGAGGCCAGTGACTAGTGGGGTGCCACAGGGATCTGTGTTGGGTCCACTGTTGTTTGTCATGTACATCAATGATCTGGATGATGGTGTGGTAAATTGGATTAGTAAGTATGCAGATGATACTAAGATAGGTGGGGCTGTGGATAATGAAGTAGATTTTCAAAGTCTACAGAGAGATTTATGCCGGTTGGAAGAGTGGGCTGAAAGATGGCAGATGGAGTTTAATGCTGATAAGTGTGAGGTGCTACATCTTGGCTGGACAAATCAAAATAGGACGTACATGGTAAATGGTAGGGAATTGAAGAATGCAGGTGAACAGAGGGATCTTGGAATAACTGTGCACAGTTCCCTGAAAGTGGAATCTCATGTAGATAGGGTGGTAAAGAAAGCGTTTGGTGTGCTGGCTTTTATAAATCAGAGCATTGAGTATAGAAGTTGGGATGTAATGTTAAAATTGTACATGGCATTGGTGAGGCCAATTCTGGAGTATGGTGTACAATTTTGGTCGCCTAATTATAGGAAGGATGTCAACAAAATAGAGAGAGTACAGAGGAGATTTACTAGAATGTTGCCTGGGTTTCAGCAACTAAGTTACAGAGAAAGGTTGAACAAGTTAGGGCTTTATTCTTTGGAGCGCAGAAGGTTAAGGGGGGACTTGATAGAGGTCTTTAAAATGATGAGAGGGATAGACAGAGTTGACGTGGATAAGCTTTTCCCACTGAGAGTAGGGAAGATTCAAACAAGGGGACATGACTTGAGAATTAAGGGACAGAAGTTTAGGGGTAACATGAGGGGGAACTTCTTTACTCAGAGAGTGGTGGCTGTGTGGAATGAGCTTCCAGTGAAAGTGGTGGAGGCAGGTTCGTTTTTATCATTTAAAAATAAATTGGATAGTTATATGGACGGGAAAGGAATGGAGGGTTATGGTCTGAGCGCAGGTATATGGGACTAGGGGAGAATACGTGTTCGGCACGGACTAGAAGGGTCGAGATGGCCTGTTTACGTGCTGTAATTGTTATATGGTTATATGATTATATGGTTATATGGTTAGGAGGGGAGTTAAAGAGTAGGACAGCAAAGGTAACAATCTCGGGATTACTCCCTGTGCCACGCGACAGTGAGAGTAGGAATGGAGCAAGGTGGAGGATAAATGCGTGGCTGAAGGACTGGTGCAGAGGGCAGGGATTCAAATTTCTGGATCATTGGGACCTCTTTTGTAGAAGGTGCGACCTGTACAAAAAGGATGGGTTGCACTTGAACCTGAGGGGGACCGATATCCTGGCGGGGAGATCTGCAAAGGCTACTGGGGAGACTTTAAACTAGAATGGTTGGGGGAGGGACTCAAATAGAGAAAGCTATTAGACAGTGTGTGAGGCAGGAGGCAGAGAAGGAAAGCACTCAGACCCAACATGTAGGGGGGAAAGAAGAAAACAATAATAAACAGAGAATAAGAGGTGGTGGGGTTCTTAAATGGGTGAGCAGAGAAACAGAGGGGTGTAAAATGCGGGCGGAAGCAATAGGTAGCAAGGTGAAAAGTAAAAGTGGCAGGCAGACAAATCCAGGGCAAAAATCAAAAAGGGCCACTTTTCAACATAATTGTATAAGGGGTAAGAGCGTTGTAAAAACAAGCCTGAAGGCTTTGTGTCTCAATGCAAGGAGCATTCGTAATAAGGTGGATGAGTTGAACGTGCAGATAGCTATTAATGATTTTGATATAGTCGGGATCACGGAGAAATGGCTCCAGGGTGACCAAGGCTGGGAGCTGAACATCCAGGGATATTCAATATTCAGGAGGGATAGAGAGAAAGGAAAAGGTGGTGGAGTAGCGTTGCTGGTTAGAGAGGAGATTAACGCAGTGGAAAGGAAGGACATTAGCTTGGAGGATGTGGAATCGGTATGGGTAGAGCTGCGAAACACTAAGGGGCAGAAAACGCTGGTGGGTGTTGTGTACAGGCCACCTAGCAGTAGTAGTGAAGTTGGGGATGGCATCAAACAGGAAATTAGAAATGCGTGCAACAAAGGCAAAACAGTTATAATGGGTGACTTCAATCTACATATAGATTGGGTGAATCAAATTGGCAGGGGTGCTGAGGAAGAGGATTTCTTGGAATGTATGCGGGATAGTTATCTAAACCAACATGTAGAGGAACCAACGAGAGAGCAGGCTATTCTAGACTGGGTATTGAGTAATGAGGAAGGGTTAGTTAGCAGTCTTGTTGTGCGTGCCCCCTTGGGCAAGAGTGCCCACAATATGGTTGAGTTCTCCATTAGGATGGAGAGTGACTTCCCTTTTAAAAATAGCTACAGAAAAATTTAAATATTTGGGAATCGAAATTACCAGAACATATCAAGGTATGTTTAGGGCAAATTTTGACCCCCTACTTAATAAATTAAACACACTAATTAAATTCTGGAAAACGCTCCCGATGTCTTTAATAGGCCGAATAAACACAATAAAAATGATCTTTTTTACCACAAATTTTATACCTATTTCAATCAATTCCTATATACTTACCAAAGAAGTTTTTTAAAAAACTCGACTCAGATATCACTAATTTTATATGGGACTATAAATCACATAGAATACAAAAAACTCATCTGAATAAACCTAAAGTATTAGGGGGTTTAGCACTACCTAATTTTATGTATTATTATTGGTCAGTAAATATTAAAAATATGATTCAACTGATGGATAACTCCGCCCAGCAAGTGGACTGGATTGTAATGGAGAAAGAGGATTGCTCCTCTAGAAACATTGAGCGATCCTCCTTTCTCCAATGAAATTGAATAACATAAATTATAATAAGAACCCAATTATTCATAGTACAATCCGAATTTGGAAACAAATAAAACAAAATTTAAAATTAAGAAATCTATCACTTTTATTACCTATAGTCAATAACCCTTCGTTTAATCCTTCTATTATAGATAAAGCTTATACACAATGGGATAGATTAGGAATTAAACGCTTGGTGACTTGTATGAAACTGGAAAATTACTTTCATTTCAACAATTACAAATAAAATATATACTCGGAAATAATCAATATTTTAAATATTTTCAAATATGTGATTATTTGAAAAAATATATACAAAAGATCATTATATTAACCCAGTAGAGTATTGGACGAGGCAATGCAGATAAAAGCGGAATCAGCAAACTTAATATCATATTTGTATAATATTATCTTAAATGTACAAATACCATCTACGGAGGGTATCAGAAGAGACTGGGAACAAGAGTTAGCTATTAAAATTTTCAAAGGAAAGTTGGAATGAACACTTATTAAACGTGCATAAATGCTCGATTAATGTAAGACACACTTTAATACAATTTAAAATTTTACATAGATTATATTATTCGAAAACTAAAATTCATAAAACAAGACTGATACCCAAAGCAGAATGGATTATTTTCGGTATAACGGAAGATGGTCCAGAAACTAAATGTGTTTCAAAAGAAACTAATGGACTATGGGTTAATAACTGGAAAAAAGCTAATTCTAAAATTTTGGAAGAAGGCTCCAATACCAACTATAAATATGTGGATTTCAAATATGTTTGAAACATTACACCTAGAAGAGATAAGACTCCTCCTAGCAGGTAAACCAGATCACTTCCACCTGACGTGGTCTGCATTTATAGAATCATTACAAACATAGTGTGCAAAAGTACTTTAAAAAACAAAAAAAATTGAGGTCAGGTAAGGGGGGATGATAGTTGAAGAGTTGGTATGTCCCATTTACGTAATGCTCATAAAAATATTTGTTTCTCGCTTTTTCCTCTTTCTCTTTCTCTTTCTTTCCTAGGGTCTATTCTTAACTCTTTTTCTTTTGTTTTTAATTTTGCTCTTATAGGGTCTTCGTCCTTTTTTGTTGTCACATTTCCTACACTTTCACTTTTTCCTTCACTTTCTTCTTTCTTTCAATCTTTTCTTTTTCTAGTGTAAAAAATAAATGGAGTACATTAATTGTAAGAAGATATAAATGACGAGTATTAATGTATGTGGTTGTAATGTAATGTACTTCTAATAAATAAAAATTTAAAAAAAAAAAAAAAAAAAAAGGATGGAGAGTGACATTGTTAATTCAGAAACAACGGTTCTGAACTTAAAGAAAGGTAACTTTGAGGGTATGAGACGTGAATTGGCCAAGATTGACTGGCAATTAGTTCTAAAAGGGTTGACGGTGGATATGCAATGGAAGGCATTTAAAGACTGCATGGATGAACTGCAAAAATTGTTCATCTCAGTTTGGCAAAAGAATAAATCAGGGTAGGTAGTGCATCCGTGGATAACAAGGGAAATCAGGGATGGTATCAAAGCAAAGATGATACGTACAAATTAGCCAGAAAAAGCAGCATACCAGAGGACTGGGAGAAATTCAGAGACCAGCAGAGGAGGACAAGGGGCTTAATTAGGAAAGGGAAAATAGATTATGAAAGAAAACTGGCAGGGAACATAAAAACTGACTGCAAAAGTTTTTATAGATATGTGAAGAGAAAGAGATTAGTGAAAACAAATGTAGGTCCCTTGCAGTCAGAAACAGGTGAATTGATCATGGGGAACAAGGATATGGCGGACCAATTGAATAACTACTTTGGTTCCGTCTTCACTAAGGAAGACATAAATAATCTGCCGGAAATAGCAGGGGACCGCGGGTCAAAGGAGATAGAGGAACTGAGTGAAATCCAGGTTAGTCGGGAAGTGGTGTTGGGTAAATTGAATGGATTAAAGGCCGATAAATCACCAGGGCCAGATAGGCTGCATCCCAGAGTACTTAAGGAAGTAGCTCCAGAAATAGTGGATGCATTAGTGATAATTTTTCAAAACTCTTTAGATTCTGGAGTAGTTCCTGAGGATTGGAGGGTAGCAAACGTAACCCCACTTTTAAGAAGGGAGGGAGAGAGAAAACGGGGAATTACAGACCAGTTAGTCTAACATCGGTAGTGGGGAAACTGCTAGAGTCAGTTATTAAAGATGGGATAGCAGCACATTTGGAAAGTGGTGAAATCATCGGACAAAGTCAGCATGGATTTACGAAAGGTAAATCATGTCTGACGAATCTTATAGAATTTTTCGAGGATGTAACTAGTAGAGTGGATAGGGGAGAACCAGTGGATGTGTTGTATCTGGACTTTCAGAAGGCTTTTGACAAGGTCCCACATAAGAGATTAGTATACAAACTTAAAGCACACGGAATTGGGGGTTCAGTATTGATGTGGATAGAGAACTGGCTGACAAACAGGAAGGAAAGAGTAGGAGTAAACGGCAGGCAGTGACTAGTGAGGTACCGCAAGGCTCAGTGCTGGGACCCCAGCTATTTACAATTATATTAATGAACTGGATGAGGGAATTGAAGGCAACATCTCCAAGTTTGCGGATGACACTAAGCTGGGGGGCAGTGTTAGCTGTGAGAGGATGCCAGGAGACTGCAAGGTGACTTGGATAGGCTGGGGAGTGGGCAAATGTTTGGCAGATGCAGTATAATGTGGATAAATGTGAGGTTATCCACTTTGGTGGCAAAAACAGGAAAGTAGACTATTATCTAAATGGTGGCCGATTAGGAAAAGGGGAGATGCAGCGAGACCTGGGTGTCATGGTACACCAGTCATTGAAAGTAGGCATGCAGGTGCAGCAGCAGTGAAGAAAGCGAATGGTATGTTAGCTTCATAGCAAAAGGATTTGAGTATAGGAGCAGGGAGGTTCTACTGCAGTTGTACAGGGTCTTGGTGAGACCACACCTGGAGTATTGCGTACAGTTTTGGTCTCCAAATATGAGGAAGGACATTATAGCCATAGAGGGAGTGCAGAGAAGGTTCACCAGACTGATTCCTGGGATGTCAGGACTTTCATATGAAGAGAGACTGGATAGACTTGGCTTATACTCGCTAGAATTTAGGAGATTGAGAGGGGATCTTATAGAAACGTACAAAATTCTTATGGGGTTGGACAGGCTAGATGCAGGAAGACTGTTCCCGATGTTGGGGAAGTCCAGGACAAGGGGTCACAGCTTAAGGATAAGGGGGAAATCCTTTAAGACCGAGATGAGAAAAAACTTTTTCACGCAGAGAGTGGTGAATCTCTTGAACTCTCTGCCACAGAGGGTAGTTGAGGCCAGTTCATTGGCTATATTTAAGAGGGAGGCCCTTGTTGCTAAAGGGATCAGGGGGTATGGAGAGAAGGCAGGTACAGGATACTGAGTTGGATGATCAGCCATGATCATATTGAATGGCGGTGCAGGCTCGAAGGGCCGAATGGGCCTACTCCTGCACCTATTTTCTATGTATCTATCTATGTATTTAGATAATAATCTGCCTTCCTGTTTTTGCCACCAAAGTGGATAACCTCACATTTATCCACATTAAACTGCATCTGCAATGCACTCACCCAACCTGTCCAGGTCACCCCTGCATCCTCTCGTATTCTCCTCGCAGTTCACACGAGGGCAAGTTGGGCCGAAGGGCCTGTTTCCGTGCTGCATCACTCTATGACACCTAATCAGCCCTTGTGCATCTAACTGCGTGTATATCCCATCTCTCAGCTTGTTGGCTTTGTTAACATTTGTAACTTGTTCCTAGTGTGTGGGTTCGTGCTAGTGTACGGACTCTGCGGTGCGAATGGCCTGTTGCAATGCTGAAGTTAAAATGTAAAGGGTTGCAGGTTTATAGTTCCCTGATAGTGGCGTCACTGGTAGATAGGGAGTGTTAAGGAGAAAAGATCAAGGAGGACAGGTACATATACATGTGGATATAGTTTAGTATAGAGATACTGCGTGGAAAACAGGCCCCGTCGGCCCGCCGAGTACGTGATGACCAGCGAGCGTCTCGTACACTAACACTATCCTACACACACGAGGGACAATTTACAAATGTACCAAAGCTAATTAACCTCCAAACCCGCAAGGAGTGTGGGAGAAAACCGACCCCCCCCCCCACACACACAAACCCCCCCTCGATATTATAGTAATATTATTAATTCGCTCCTTTTTACCCCATCCCCGTCCTATCCACACGCGTAGCCTCCAACTGCGCAGGCGTGGTGGAGAGGGAGAGGCAGGGGGGTCGAGAGGGAGGGGTGTAGAGAGGGAGGGGGTAGAGGGAGAGGGGGGAGAGGGAGAGGAGTCGACAGGGAGGGGTGTAGAGAGGGAGGGGGGAGAGGGAGGGGTGTAGAGAGGGAGAGGGGGTCGAGAGGGAGGGGGATAGAGAGGGAGGGGGTAGAGAGGGAGGGGGGTGGAGAGAGGAGGGGGTAGAGAGGGAGGGGGTAGAGAGGGAGGGGGTAGAGAGGGAGTGGGGTCGAGAGGGAGTGGGATCGAGAGGGAGGGGTGTAGAGAGGGAGGGGTGTAGAGAGGGAGGGGGTAGAGAGGGAGGGTGTAGAGAGGGAGAGGGGTCGAGAGGGAGGGGTGTAGTGAGGGAGGGGTGTAGAGAGGGAGGGTGTAGAGAGGGAGGGGGCTAGAGAGGGAGGGGGTAGAGAGGGAGAGGGGTCGAGAGGGAGGGGTGTAGAGAGGGAGGGGGGTCGAGAGGGAGGGGTGTAGAGAGGGAGGGGGTAGAGAGGGAGGGGGTAGAGAGGGAGGGGTGTAGAGAGGGAGGGGGGTAGAGAGGGAGGGGGTAGAGAGGGAGAGGGGTCGAGAGGGAGGGGTGTAGAGAGGGAGGGGGGTAGAGAGGGAGAGGGGTAGAGAGGGAGAGGGGTCGAGAGGGAGGGGTGTAGAGAGGGAGGGGGTAGAGAGGGAGAGGGGTCGAGAGGGAGGGGTGTAGAGAGGGAGGGGGGTAGAGAGGGAGAGGGGTCGAGAGGGAGGGGTGTAGAGAGGGAGGGGGGTAGAGAGGGAGAGGGGTAGAGAGGGAGAGGGGTCGAGAGGGAGGGGTGTAGAGAGGGAGGGGGGTAGAGAGGGAGGGGTGTAGAGAGGGAGGGGGGTAGAGAGGGAGGGGGGTAGAGAGGGAGGGGGGTAGAGAGGGAGAGGGGTCGAGAGGGAGGGGTGTAGAGAGGGAGGGGTGTAGAGAGGGAGGGGGTAGAGAGGGAGGGGGGTAGAGAGGGAGGGGGGTAGAGAGGGAGAGGGGTCGAGAGGGAGGGGGGTAGAGAGGGAGGGGGTAGAGAGGGAGGGGGTGAGAGGGAGGGGGGCAGAGAGGGAGGGGGCTAGTGAGGGGGGGGGAGAGGTAGGGGGTAGAGAGGGAGGGGATAGAGAGGGAGGTGGGTAGAGAGGGAGGGGTGTAGAGAGGGAGGGGGGAGAGGGAGAGGAGTCGAGAGGGAGGGATGTTGAGAGGGAGGGGGATAGGAGGGAGGGGGATAGAGAGGGAGGGGGGCGGAGGAGGGAGGGGTGGTAGAAGTGGAGGGAGGGTGTATGATATGGAGGGGGCAGAGAAGTGAGGGGGGTAGAGAGGGAGGGGAGGGGGAAGAGAGGGAGGGGGAGGAGAGGGGAGGGGGAGGGGTAGGGAGGGAGGGGGTGTGTTGGGTGCCTTTTTAAACCATGTGCTCTAAAACCATGTGCACAAATCTCCTGTGTGGGACCTTATCAAAGGCTTTCTGAAAAGTCCACGTACTCTACATCCACTGGCTCTCCTTTGTCCATTTAACTTGTTACATCCTGAGTAAGGCCAGCAGTATAACCAAGGGCCAGCCTCACCCGTCACTCCCTCTTCTTCCCTCTCCCTTCGGGCAAGAGATACAGGAGCGTGAAAACGCACTCCACCAAATTCAGGGGCAGTTTCTTCCCGGCTGTGATCAGGCAACTGAACCGTCCTCTCACCAACTGGAGAGCGGTCCTCACCTCCCATCTACCTCATTGGAGACACTCGGACTATCTTTAATCGGACTTTACCTTGCACTAAACGTTATTCCCTTTAACCTGTATCTGTACAATGTGGACGGCTCCATTGTAATCGTGTGTGTGTGTGTGTGTGTGTGTGTGTGTGTGTGTGTGTGTGTGTGTGTGTGTGTGAGTGTGTGTGAGTGTGTGTGTGTGTGTGGTGTGTGTGTGTGTGTGTGTGTGTGTGTGTGTGTGTGTGTGTGTGTGTGTGTGTGTGTGTTAACCTTGTACCTTGAGATCCCTCTGTTCCTCCAAACTGTTCCCTCTTTCCCCTCTCCCTCCCTCCCTCTCTCTCCCTCCTTCCCATCACTTCTCCATCCCACTTTCTTTCAACCCTTTCCTCCACCCCTTCTCCACCATTATCTTTCTCTTCCTCCCCTCTCTTTCTCTCTCCCTTCTCTCTCTCTCTCTTTCTCTCCCTGTCTCTCTCCCCTCTCCCTCTCGCTCAGTCCCTCTCTTTCTCTCTCCACTCCCACTCTGTATCCTCCCCCCTCTCCCTCTGCTGCTCTTTTCGCTCTATCTCTCTACCCCTATCTCTCGCCCTCTCTCTCTCCATTTCTCTCATACACCCTCTCCTTCCTCTCCCCTCCCTTTCTCCTTCCCCTCTATTCTCCCTCCCTCCTGGCAACCCTTCCCTCTCCCTCCCACTCTCCCCCTCTCTCTCCCCCTCCTCTCTCTATCTGCCCTCCCTCCCTCTCCCTCCTCTCTCTCTCCCCCCTCTCTCGCTCCCACTTTCTCTCTCCCCCATCTCTTCCTCCCTCTCTCCCTCTCTTTCTCGTCTCCCCTTCCCTCCCTCCCTCCCTCCCTCCTTCCCCCACTCTCCCACACAGACAGACACCAGACTTTATTTTCATGATGCTGATGAGGTTTTTATTTCACATCCGTCCGCGGGACGTCCCATCTTAGGATGGAGGTGGGGGAGGGTGGGAGGGGGAGGGAGGGCAGCGGTCCCCTCATGAGAATTTGCAGCAGGAACCCCCTTGTTCACAGGTCATGTAGGGGGCGAACACTTCTCCGGGGTAACAGGCTTCGTTGCGACACACTCCAACATTCCAGTAGCATATGTCTGTGGAGAGACAAGACTGTCAGACCCTCTCTCTATCTCCCTCTGCGCCCCTCCCTCCCCTCTACACCCATCAACCCACCACTCCCTCTCTCTCCCCATCTCTCTGTCCTCTCTTTCTCCCTTCCCTCTCTCTCTCTCTTTCTCTCACCTCTGACTTTCTCTCTTTCTCCCTGTTTCTCCATCTTTCTCTCTCTCCTCACCCTCCCTTCGTTCTTGGTTCTTGGTTTCTTGGTTCTCCGAAATATTCCAAATGGAATTTAAACTGGAGGTGGTGGAGGGAGGACTTCTCCCTCTTCCTGTCTCTCCCCCCTCTTTCTCTCCTCGCCCTCCACACTCTCTCCATCTCTCTATTTCTCCCTCTCTGTCTCTCTTCCCTCTCCCTCCCATTCTCCCTCTCCCAGTCCCACAATTTCTCTCCCCTTCTCTCCCTCCCTCGTTCTCTCAGTACCCTTCCCTCTCTCCCTATACCACTCTCTCTCTCCCTCCCCCTATCTATCCCACTCTCTCTCTCTCTCTCTCTCTCTCTCTGTTTGAGCTCCTCTCCCCTCTCCCTTGATGGATTCAGAGAAAGGTGCAGGGGAGAGAGAGAAGAGGGAGGGGGGGGGGGGGGGAGGGAGAGAGAGGGGGAGGGAGTGAGGAGGGAGAGAAGAAGAGAAAGGATGGGAGGAAAAAGGAATAG
>JAXLNO010005766.1:56240-112100 GCA_038087875.1 Malacoraja senta | reverse complement strand
ACCCCTATGACTATGACACCACACACACACTATGACACACACACACACACACTAGTGACACACACACACACACACTAGTGACACACACACACACACACTAGTGACACACACACACACACTAGTGACATGACACACACACACACTAGTGACACACACACACACACTAGTGACACACACACACACACTAGTGACACACAACTAGTGACACACACACACACTAGTGACACACACACACACTAGTGACACACACACACACTAGTGACACACACACACTAGTGACACACACTCACACTAGTGACACACACACACACTAGTGACACACACACACACTAGTGACACACACACACACTAGTGACACACACTCACACTAGTGACACACACACACTAGTGACACACACACACTAGTGACACACACACACACTAGTGACACACACACACACTAGTGACACACACTCACACTAGTGACACACACACACTAGTGACACACACACACACTAGTGACACACACACACACTAGTGACACACACTCACACTAGTGACACACACACACACTAGTGACACACACACACACTAGTGACACACACACACACTAGTGACACACACACACTAGTGACACACACACACACTAGTGACACACACACACACTAGTGACACACACACACACTAGTGACACACACACACACTAGTGACACACACACACACTAGTGACACACACTCGCACTAGTGACACACACACACTAGTGACACACACACACTAGTGACACACACTCACACTAGTGACACACACACACTAGTGACACACACACTCACTAGTGACACACACACACTAGTGACACACACACACTAGTGACACACACACACACTAGTGACACACACACACACTAGTGACACACACACACTAGTGACACACACTCACACTAGTGACACACACACACTAGTGACACACACACACTAGTGACACACACACTAGTGACACACACACACTAGTGACACACACTGTGACACACACACTAGTGACACACACACACTAGTGACACACACACGCACTAGTGACACACACACACTAGTGACACACACACTAGTGACACACACACACTAGTGACACACACACACACTAGTGACACACACACACTAGTGACACACACACACACTAGTGACACACACCGCACTAGTGACACACACTCGCACTAGTGACACACACACACTAGTGACACACACACTAGTGACACACACACACTAGTGACACACACACACACTAGTGACACACAACACACACTAGTGACACACACACACACTAGTGACACACACACGCACTAGTGACACACACACGCACTAGTGACACACACTCGCACTAGTGACACACACACACACTAGTGACACACACACGCACTAGTGACACACACACACTAGTGACACACACTCGCACTAGTGACACACACACACTAGTGACACACACACTAGTGACACACACGCACTAGTGACACACACACACACACTAGTGACACACACTCGCACTAGTGACACTCACACACACCAGTGACACACACTCGCACTAGTGACACACACACATACTAGTGACACACACTCGCACCCTAGTGGCACATTCGCACACCAGTGACACCCTCGCACACCAGTGACACACTCACGCACTAGTGACACACTCACAAGTAGTGACACGCTAGTGACACACTCATGCGGTAGTGACACACTAGTGACACAATCACACAGTAGTGACACTAACCCACCAGTGACACACTCACACAGTAGTGACACACTCACACACGAGTGACACACTCACACAGTAGTGACACTCACACACTAGTGACACACTCACGCAGTAGTTACACACTAGTGACACTCTCACACGGTAGTGACACACTCGTGACACAATCACACAGTAGTGACACTAACCCACTAGTGACACGCTCACACACTAGTGACACAATCACACACTAGTGACACCCTCGCACACCAGTGACACTCACACACTAGTGACACTCACAAGTAGTGAAACGCTAGTGACACACTCGCACATTAGTGACACACACACCAGTGACACACTCGCACACCAGTGCCACACTCGCACACTAGTGACACACACACACGAGTGACACACTCACACAGTAGTGACACACTAGTGACACAATCACACAGTATTGACACCAACACACTAGTGACACACTCGCACACTAGTGACACATTCACACACTAGTGACACACTCACACACTAGTGACACACTTGCGCACTAGTGACACACTCACATAGTAGTGACACACTCGCACAGTAGTGACAACCTCAGACTAGTGACACACAAGTGACACAATCACACAGTAGTGACACACTCACACACGAGTGACACACACACAGTAGTGACACTCACACACTAGTGACACACTCACACAGTAGTGACACACTAGTGACACTCTCACACGGTAGTGACACACTCGTGACACAATCGCACAGTAGTGACACTAACCCACTAGTGACACGCTCACACACTAGTGACACACTCACACACTAGTGACACCCTCGCACACCAGTGACACACACTAGTGACACACTCACAAGTAGTGAAACGCTAGTGACACACTCGCACATTAGTGACACACACATACCAGTGACACACTCGCACACCAGTGACACACTCGCACACTAGTGACACACACACACACGAGTGACACACTCACACAGTAGTGACACACTAGTGACATACTCACACAGTAGTGACACACTAGTGACACAATCACACAGTATTGACACCAACACACCAGTGACACACTCGCACACTAGTGACACACTCACACATTAGTGACACACTCACACACTAGTGACACACTCACGCACTAGTGACACACTCACAGAGTAGTGACACACTCGCACAGTAGTGACAACCTCACAGAGTAGTGACACACAAGTGACACAATCACACAGTAGTGACACACACACCAGTGACACACTCGCACACTAGTGACACACTCCCACACTAGTGACACACTCACACACTAGTGATGCTCACACACCAGTGACACACTCACACACTAGTGACACACTCACAGTAGTGACACATGGGACACAATCACACAGTAGTGACACACACACTAGTGACACATTCACACGCTAATGACACACCCGTGACACACTCGCACACTAGTGACACACACCAGTGACACACCCACACACTAGTGACACACTCACACACTAGTGACACACTCACGCACTAGTGACACACTCACACACTAGTGACACACTCACACAGTAGTGACACACTAGTGTCAAACTCACACACTAGTGACACACACACTGGTGAAACATTCACACACTCGTGACACACTAGTGACACGCCCACACACTGGTGACTCACTCACACGCTCGTGACACACACACACTAGTGACAAACTCACACACTAGTAACACACTCACACATTACTGACACACTCACACACTAGTGACACTCACACGCCAGTGACACACTAGTGACACACTAGTGACAGACACACGCCAGTGGCACACCAGTAACACACTCACACACTAGTGACAGACACACACCAGTGACACACTCACACACTAGTGACACACACTAGTGACACACTAGTGACACGCTCACACACTAATGACACACTCACACACCAGTGACACGCTTGCACACTAGTGGCACGCTCACACTATGACACACACTAGTGATACACTAGTGACACACACACTAGTGACACACTCACCAGCGACACCCCAGTGACACACTCACACACTAGTGACACACCAATGACACACTCACGCACTAGTGACACACTAGTGACACGCTCACGCACTAGTGACACACTCACACACTAGTGACACACTCACGTACTAGTGACACACACACACTCATGACACACTAGTGACGCATTGGTGGCATGCTCACACACTAGTGACACACTAGGGACACACACACACTAGTGACACGCCAGTGACACACTCACACTAGTGACACACACACACGAGTGACACACACACACTAGTGACACACTCACATACTAGTGACACTTTCACAAACTGGTGACACACTCACATACTAGTGACACACTAGTGACACACTCACACACTAGTGACACACTCATGGCACTCTCACACGTGACACACTAGCAACACACTCACACACCGGTGATGCAGTCACATACTAGTGACACACTAATGACACCGTCACATACTAGTGACACACACACACTAGTGACACACGAATGACACACTCACACACTAGTGACACATTAGTGACACACTCACGCACTAGTGACACTCACACTAGTGACACAACTAGCGGCACACTGACGCATTAGTGACACACACTAGTGACACACCATACACTCGTGGCACACCCACTCACTAGTGATGCATTCACATGCTAGTGGCACACCCACGCAATATTGACACACTCACACACTATTGGCACACCCACATACTAGTGACACACTCACACACTAGTGAGATACTAGTGACACACACACATACTAGTGACATAAGCACACTAGTGACACAGCCACATGCTTGTGACACACTCACCCACTAGTGCCACACTCACACACTAGTGACACGCTCACCCCATCTATTGACACACTCACTCTGGCCAGTGACACACTCACATATGAGTGACACAGCCACACACTAGTGGCACACTCACACTAGTGACACACACACACTAGTGACACGCACACACACTAATGACACATACATACTTACTAGTGACACATTCATTAGTAACACACACTAGTGACACACTCACCCAGGCTCATGACACACTCACACTCATCCAGGCTCTTGACACACACTCACACTAGTGACACACACACACTCACCCAGGCTAGTGATTCACTCACACAAATACATACACACTCACACATTCACACACATACAAATACAAACACACACTCACACCTATTCATACACGCACCTTCACACTCCCACACAATCGTACACACATGCGCACACACATTCACACCCAGACATGTACGTTCTCTGACACACACATGCGCACACACATTCACATAGATGCATACACGCACAGACACTCACATAGAGACAGACACACACACTTAGACTCAGACACACGCACACATACCCCCTCCCCCAGGGCTCAGAGGCCCGGCACCGCCCCCTCACTGGAAGAAACATAGACAATCGGTGTAGGAGTAGGCCATTCAGCCCTTCGAGCAAGCACCGCCATTCAATATGACAATAGACAATAAGTGCAGGAGTAGGCCATTCGGCCCTTCGAGCCAGCACCGCCATTCAATATGATCATGGGCAGAGGCAGACATCACAGAGCCAGGCCATTCGGCCCATCTCCCCTATACTGTCCGCCATCGCCCCATCTCCCAGCACTGGGTCCAGAGCCCTCTCTGCCTCGGTGATTCAAGTGCTGGTCCAGATGTCTATTTGTGAAAGTCTCTCCCTCCATCCCCCCATCTCCCCCCCCCCCGATCTTGCACATCTTTACCAGGTGCCGCCCGTAATGGCCGCCTCGCCAGCAGTCTGTCTTGTCCCTTCTCTGTTTTTATTATTTTAAGTATGTCTTGAACGTTTGTTTTAATGTCTCTTGGTATGTTTTATGTGTTGGGGGCAGGGGACCGGGGGAAACCTTTTTCAGTCACTTACCTCGATGGAGATGCGATTTTTCTCCCAAGTCGTATCTCCGTCCCCCCTGCGCCCTACAACATGGAGCGGTGCGGCCTTTCCTGGAGACCGGCCCGGAGATTCAAGCCGCGGGTGCGGCGCGGACTTACCATCGCCGAGCCTGGGATCTTTTGCCGGGGATCGCCAGTGTTGGACCTCCAACCGCGGGGCATGTGAACTTTAACACCGTGAAGCCCGCGGTCTCCGGTGAGAAGCGGTCAACTCGGGAGCTCCATGCCGTGGAGTGTTCCGATCTGTCCCAACGCCGGAGTTTCAATCATCCCGACGAGAGGGCTTGAACATCGGACCGTCGGCAACGGCCCCGTTCAAAGGCCCGACCACGGGTGAACAAAGGAGGAAGATAACGGAAATTTATTGCCTTCCATCACAGTGAGGAATGTTGATTCCACTGTGGTGGATGTTTATGTTAAACTTTATTTCATGTGCTGTGTGTATTTTTGCTTATTTACTTAGTATGGCTGTATGGTGACTCAAATTTCACTGTACCTTAATTGGTACAAATGTGACAATTACTTTGAATCTTGAGTCTTGAATCTTGTGCATCCTTCAAGAGAGTCAATAGTCATGAGTGTTTTATTGTCATATGTCCCAGATAGAACAATGAAATTCTTACTTGCTGCAGCACAACACAATATGTAAACATAGTATGATATGATAAACGAGAGAGAAAAATGAAAAGCTCAGTGTGTGTATACACACATACTCACAACATACCCCTATACATATATATATACACACATACTCAAAAAACAAACAAAACAGTGCGACAATAATAATAATAATAATAGTCTATTGTAGTTCAGAGCCTATATGAGGTTGTAGTGTTTCCTGAACCTGGACGTTACAGTTTTCAGGCTCCTGTACCTTCTTCCCGATGGCAGTGGTGAAATGAGTGTGTGGCCAGGAAGTTGTGGGTCTCTGATGATGCTGGCTGCCTGTTTGAGGCAGCGACTCCGATAAATCCCTTCGATGGTGAGGAGGTCAGAGCCGGTGATGGACTGGGCAGTGGCCACAACTTCAAGTTCAAGTTCACATTTATTGCCACATGCACCACTTAAGGTACAGTGGAATTTGATTTACCATGCAGCCACACAATCAAACAGAGCACAATACACAATAGAATACAACATGAACATCCACCACAGTGGAATCAAATTCTTCTGTGTGGAAGGCAATAACTTTGTCAGTCCTTTGTTCATCCGTGGTCGGGGCCATGAACCCTCCGCAGTCGCCGCTACGGATGGCCCGATGACTGGCCTTCTCGTCGGGATGCTCGAAACTCCGACGGACGGACACTCCGCGGCTTAGAGGTCCCGAATCGGCCGCGGAGTTATAGGCCGCAATGTTATAGGCCGCAGGCCGGCGGTCGGAGCTCTTAAACTCCACACTGCACCCGCGGCTAGAAGCTCCGCAGACCGCGGCTTCAGGATGTCGTAGTCCGCGGGCCAGCGATCGGAGCACTTCTTCTAGGGATCCCCGGTAAGGGATCGCCCGGCTCCGTGATGGAAAGTCCGTGCTGAGCCCGCTGCTGAAGCTCCGGGCCCGACTCCGGGAAAGGCCGCACCAATCCAAGCTGTTAGGCCGCGAGGGAGGACGAAATGCAACTAGGAGAAAAATCGCATTCCACCGAGGTAAGTGACTAAAAAAACGTTTCCCCCAATTCCTGCCCCCCCCCCCCCACACTAAAACACACAAACACACTAAAACACACTTTTAGACTAAAAAAAAGTGGAAGACGAATAGCTGCAGGCGAGGTTGCCGGCTCGCGATGCCACCCGTTGTACGAAACTTTTTTCAGTCTTTCCCGCACCCGGATGTTCAAGTTGCCGAACCAAGCCACGATGCAACCAGTCAGCATGCTCTCTACTGTGCACCTGTAGAAGTTCAAGCGAATCCTCTTTGACATACCGACTCTCCGTAATCTTCTCAGGAAGTAGAGGCGCTGATGTGCTTGCTTTATAATTGCATCGGTGTGCTGGGACTAGGAAAGATCTTCGGAAATATGCACGCCCAGGAATTTGAAGTTTTTGACTCTCCCCCATCATCCCGTTGATATAAACAGGATTGTGGGTCCTCATCCTTCCTCTTCCAAAGTCCACAATCAGTTCCTTGGTTTTACTGATGTTGAGAGCCAGGTTGTTGTGCTGGCACCATTTGGTCAGTCAGTCGATCTCACTTCTATACTCTGACTCATCGCCATCAGCGATTCGTCCCACAACAGTGGTGTCGTCGGCGAACTTGACGATGAAGTTCGCACTATGTCCGGCTACGCAGTCATGAGTATAGAGTGAGTACAGCAAGGGGTTGAGCCCGCAGCCTTGAGGTGCTCCCGTGCTGTTTGTTATCGAGGAATACACATTTCCACCAATACGGACAGACTGTGGTCTGTGAATGAGGAAGTTGAGGATCCAATGCGCAGAGACCCAGTTCCGTGAGCTTGGTAACCAGCTTGGAGTTCATGGTATTGAATGCCGAGCTGTAGTCAATAAACAACAGCCTGACGTAAGTGTTTTTATTGTTCAAGTGGTCCAGTGCGGAGTGGAGAGCCAGTGAGATCGCATCCTCCGTTGACCTGGTGTGACGGTAGGCAAACTGTAGTGGGTCGAGGTTCTTGTCGAGGTAGGAGTTGATATCCACCATAACCAACCTCTCAAAGCACTTCACCACCACAGACGTTAGTGCCACTGGTTGATAGTTGTTGAGGCATTTCACCTTACTCTTCTTGGGCACCGGTATTATTGATGCCCCCTTAAAGTAGGTGGGAACCTCAGACCTTAGTAGTGAGAGGTTGAAAATGTCCGCAAAAACTCCAGCATGTTGGTCTGCACAGGTTTTGAGAACTCGACCGGGTATACCATCAGGTCCTGCCGCTTTCCGAGGGTTCACCCCCCTGAAGGATCTTCTGATGTCGACCTCTGTGACTGTGACTGTAATACCAGCAGGGCAAATGGGGGCTTGGGAAGGCACTATCAAAGCATGCGTAGAACGCATTGAGCACCTCCTGATTTCGCCTTGTAGGAGGTGATGGCATTCAAGCCCTGTACATCAGTCTCATCCTCCAGCTTAGAGCGGAAGTCCCTTTTGGCCTTTTTGATGGCCTTACTGTAATAATGAGACACGAACACACACTAAGATACAACACATGTTTATCAAATCACTTGCAGCATAGGATCTGCATACGTTACAGCTCCGAGCTGCTACTTCTACTAGCTAGCGTAAGCGAGCTCTTGATACTATAAAGCACATACTAGGCGGAGCTACTACTAACAAGCACTACTAACAAGCCAATCTGCATCTTTCCTTGTAGAAATAAAAAAACATCAGTGGCTAAGCAATATAGGCGGAACGTTGAGAATACATTTGCAAAGTTACACAAAATCACCATATCTAACGGGTGGCTCCAGAGAATACAGACCTAGTTTGTGGAGCCTGTCTTCATTACTTTCTACCCTCTATCATCCTGGTGAATCTCTCCATAGAGTCACAGAGTGATACAGCGTGGAAACAGGCCCTTCGGCCCAACATTGCTACACCACCCAACATGTCCCATCTACACTAGTCCCACCTGCCCGCGTTTGGTCCATATCCCTCTAAACCTGTCCTATCCATGTACCTGTCTAACTGTTTCTTAAACATTGGTATATTCCCTGCCTCAACTACCTCCTCTGGCAGCTTGTTCCATAAACCCACCACCCTTCATGTGAAAAAGTTATCCCTCAGATTCCTATTAAATCTTTTCCCCCTTCACCTTAAACCTATGTACTCAGGTCCTGGATTCACCTACTCTAGGAAAGAGACTCTGTGCATCTACCTGATCTATTCCTCTCACGATTTTATACACCTCGATAAGATCACCCCTCATCCTCCTGCGCTCCATGGAATAGAGACCCAGCCTACTCAACCTCTTCCTGTAGCTCAGACCTTCTAGTCCTGGCAACATCCTCGTAAATCTTTTCTGTACCCTTTCCAGCTTAATAACATCTTTCCTATAACATGGTGCCCAGAACTGAACACAATACTCAAAATAGACACAAAAAGCTAGATTAACTCAGCGGGAGGGGCAGCATCTCTGGAGAGAAGCAATATGTGACGTTTCGGGTCGAGACCCTTCTTCAGACTATCTCGACCCGAAACGTCACCCATTCCTTCTCTCCAGAGATGCTGCCTGTCCCGCTGAGTCACCCCAGCTTTTTGTGTCTATCTTCAGTTTAAACCTGCATCTGCAGTTCCTTCCTGCACGATACTCTAAATGCAGCTTTGCCAACGTCTTATACAACTGCAGCATGACCTCCCAACTTCTATACTCAAAGGTTAAGGTTAATCTTTTCTTGCTCTAGTAAAATACTCAGAACTGAACAGAGAGCTCAGCTGGGATCCGACCCAGAGCAAAAGCTCACTCCCTCTGCATTTCATTCCAGACTCTCTAAGATCGAGGGCAGCCAGCCCCCTGTAGACCTTTTACGTGGAAGTTTGGAAGATCAGAGACACAACACAATACTCCAACAGGGACTGAGCCAGGATTTCATTAACAATTCAACATGACCTCCGTGCCTTAGTACCCCCTCCTTGTGAATCCCAGAGCCCCCTCTGCTTCATTAACCACTCTTTCGCCGTCACTTTTAAAGACAGGTTCATGTTTATTATTGTCATGTACAGTGAAAGGCTTTAGTTTGCATGCTATCCAATCAAATCAGATTTACAGTACATGACTGATGAGCGCTTGCTGGCACTGGGCCTGTACTCTGGAGTTTAGAAGAATGAGGGGGGACCTCATTGAAACTTACAGAGTATGTGAATAGGAAGGAGATGAGGAGAGATTTCTAGTCAGAGGGTGGTGAATCTGTGGAATTCTTTGCCACAGATGGCTGTGGAGGTCATGTCAGTGGATATTTTTAAGGCAGAGATAGATAGATTCTTGATTAGTACGGGTGTCGGGTTATGGGGCGAAGGCAGGAGAATGGGGTATGGAGGGAGAGATAGATCAGCCATGATTGAATGGCAGTGTAGACTTGATGGGCCGAATGGCCTAATTCTACTATTCCTTATGACCTACAGACTACAATCAAGGCAAACACAAGTATAAAATGTAAAGTGAGGGGAAATATCCCAGCGTGCAAAATATATAGTGTCTCAGCATTGTAGAGAGAATCTTGTTAGTACAGCTAGAAATAGTATAGATTTACCAGTGGAAAAGAACTTTAAAAGAGTGGGATGATTGTAGAGTCAAGAGTTTAAGAAAGAACTGTAGATGCTGGAAAAATCGAAGGTAGACAAAAATGCTGGAGAAACTCAGCGGGGTGAGGCAGCATCTCTGGAGCGAAGGAATAGGTGACGTTCGGGTCGAGATAGTCTGAAGAAGGGTCTCGACCCGAAACGTCACCTATTTCTTCGCTCCATAGATGCTGCCTCACCCGCTGTGTTTCTCCAGCATTTTTGTCTACCGTAGAGTCAAGAGTGTTTAGTTTAGAGATACAGCGCGGAAACAGGCCCTTCGGCCCGCCGACCAGTGATCCCCACACACTAACACTATCTTACATACACACTAAGGACAATTTACATTTACACCAAGCCAATTAACCTACAAACCTGTACGTCTTTGGAATGTGGGAGGAAACCAAAGATCTCAGAGAAAACCCCCGAGGTCACGGGGAGAACGTACAAACTCTGTACAGACAGCACCGGTAGTCGGGATCGAACCTGAGTTTCTGGCACTGTGAGGCAGCAGCTCTATGCGCCACCATGCCGCCCAATTGTTTAGGAAGGAAAATTGCAGATGCTGGTTTACTACACCTAAGATAGACACAAAAAGCTGCAGTAACTCAGTGGGACAGGCAGCATCTCTGGAGAGAAGGGATGGGTGACGTTTCGGGTCGAGACCCTTCTTAGTCCGTAATTGCAATAGATAGTGACAAAGGAACAATAATATTCTTACTTCCAGCAGCATAACAGGCCTGCAAACACCATACACATGATTAATACAGATTAAACAAAAAATCAATAAAGTAATAACCCCAATATTCGTACAAGAAGCCCAACGTCAGTGCAGCCAAAGATAGATCACAGTTGCTGAGGTTAGTGTTGTGCAGTGTTCAAGAGCCTGATGGTTGTTGGGAAGAAGCTGTTCTTGAACCTGGAGGTCACGGTTTTTAGGCTCCTGTACCTTCTTCCCCATGGTAGCAGCGAGATGAGAGCGTGGCCAGGGGTGGTGTGGGTCTCTGATGATGCTGGCTGCCTTTCTGAGGCAGCGCCTCCTGTAGATCCTTCGATGGTGGGGAGGTCAGTACTGTGATGGACCTTCGATGGTGGGGAGGTCAGTACTGTGATGGACCTTCAATGGTGGGGAGGTCAGTACTGTGATGGACCTTCGATGGTGGGGAGCTATGACAAGAGATGTGATGATAGTAGATCCTCTTCCAGGACCAACACAGGAAGAATCGGCAACTCCAGCACTATCTCAGACTGAACATCTTTACAATTTTGCTACCAAGCCTCTATTGTCTCTTAAACCTTCTGAGGCCATGGGAGGGTGGGGGAAACCGTTTAATCTCTTCCCTGTACGGGAACCTGACTTTTTCCCTGTCGGTGTCGTTGGGCCTAACATCTCGGAGCGGGGCCTAACATCGCCCGGCACGGCTTAAACGGCCGCAGGACTTACCACCGGTCCGCCGGGAGCTTTAACATCATGAGGCCCAGTCACCTCGACGCTGCAGTTGGACAGCTGGACCGCGGGAGAAGTACAAAGGGAAGAGATAAGACTTTTGCCTTCCATCACAGTGAGGAGGTGTTGGAGATTCACTGTGATGGATGTTTGTGTAAATTGTGTTAAGTGTGTGTCTTGGTTCTTTTGTAATGTAAAAGACTAGGAATGAAATTTCGTTCAAACCTTGTCTGTTTGAATGACAATAAAAGGCATTCTATTCTATTCTATTCTATTTGTCTGTATTACATTTCATCAGTCACTCTTTATATACTCTTGTTTGAATCTCTGTGCAAATCTGCATGCTCTTTAGATTGTCACCATTGATTATCTTCATCATCAGCTTCCATTGACGTCCATCTTGCACTCCGTTTATTTAGATTTCGAACTAATTTTTATGTTTACCTGTAACTTCTTTCCTTCAATCTCTGTTGCTTTCTGTGCCTCTGAATATACTTCCAAACCAGTAAGGATCAATACTACTGTATATTGTACTTCTTCAGTGTGAAGAAGGGTCTCGACCTGAAACGTCACCCATTCCTTCTCTCCAGAGATGCTGCCCGTCCCACTGAGTTACTCCAGCATTTTGTGTCTACCTTCGATTTAAACCAGCATCTGCAGTTCTTTCCTACACAATACTATATTGCAAATGTGGTATATTCCTTACATTTTGTTGTAAGATGTTTAAAAAACATTTGGGCAGGTACATTGATAGGAAATGTTTAGGATATGGGCCAAACGCAGGTATGTGGGACTTGGCTGGCATGGGCAAGTTGGGCTGAAGGGCCTTTTACTGTACTGTTTGATTCTTTGACTTACCACAGTCATCTTAATGTGTACCCAAGAAAGTAAATGTTCTGGGTTTAAAATATTATACCCCTCAGCAATGCAGCTCACCTTCAAAATACCTAATCGTCTGAAGAAGCCGAACACGAAACGTCAACTATCCATGTTCTCCACATATGCTGCCTGACATGCTGAGTTACTCCAGCACTCTGTGAAACGTCATCCATCCATGTTCTCCACATATGTTGCCTGACCCGCTGAGTTACTCCAGCACTCTGTGAAATGTCACCTATCCATGTTCTCCAGAGATGCTGCCTGACCCGCTGAGTTACTCCAGCACTCTGTGAAACGTCACCTATCCATGTTCTCCAGAGATGCTGCCTGACCTGCTGAGTTACTCCAGCACTCTGTGAAGCGTCACCTATCCATGTTCACCACAGTCAGTGGATATTTTTAAGACAGAGATAGATAGATTCTTGATTAGTACGGGTGTCAGGGGTTATGGGAAGAAGGCAGGAGAATGGGGTTAGGAGGGAGAGATAGATCAGCCATGATTGAATGACAGAGTAGACTTGATGGGCAGAATGGCCTAATTCTACTATCACATGACCTTTGCACAGTTATGTGGATAGGGAAGGTCGAGAGTGAAATGGGCCAAATGTGGACAGGTGGGGCTAGTTCAGTTAGGGAACTTGGTCAGCATGGTTGAGTTGGGCCGAAGGGCCTGTTTCAGTGCCGTGTGTCTCTGTGATTCCTCCTGTCGCTTGCCAAAGTCTTTTTGCTTTCCCTGTAAGAGTGTTGTGTCTCTACAGATGTCGTCAGAGCTGAAGCGATTGGTGGACAACACACACCTGGTGTCCCCTTCAATCTCGTTGATCTTGTCATGTGGGGAGATGGAGCACATGAGCAAGGAGAAGAAACTGAAGGAGATTGTGGTGGTGAACATGTCGGCATGTTACCTGATCAACATGGGCTACTTGACCAACTGCTCCGCTCTGCGCGTCTGCATTCTGCCCAGGAACTACATCTCCAAGATGGACGCTCTCTCAAACTGTCCCAATCTAATCAAGCTGGATCTCCATAGCAACCATGTAAGTCAGGCAGGATGTGTGAGCTCCGTATAACCCAGTGGTACCGTCACAAAGCTGCGGCTGCCAATCAGTCTCCTGAATTCTTGATGTTTAGTTTAGAGATACAGAGCAGAAACAGGCCCTTCGGCCCGCCGAATCAGTGCCGACCAGTGATCCCCGCACACTAACACTATCCTACACACACTAGGGACAATATACAATTTTACCAAGACAATTAGCCTCCAAACCTGCACGTCTTTGGAGTGTGGGAGGAAACCAGAGCACCCGGAGAAAACCCACGCAGCAACCCATCCAGCTACCAACAATCTACAGAGAGAGGGAGTCTCCATGTTTTCCAAGTCAATGGGTATTTGTAAGGCGGAGATTGATGGATTCTTGATAAGTACGGGTGTCAGGGGTTATGGGGAGAATGCAGGAGAATGAGGTTAGGATGGAGAGATAGATCAGCCATGATTGGATGGAGGAGTAGACTTGATGGGCCAAATGGCCTAATTCTGCTCCTATCACTTATGAACATGATTATGTCCGTGCTGTAGCAAGGGTGTGATTAGGCTGGAAAGAGTGCGGAGTAGGATGTTCTCTGGACCTTGAGGGCCTGAGCTACAGGAAAAGGTGGGGCAGGCTAGGACTTTATTCCTTGGAGAGGAGGAGGATGAGGGGCGATCTTATAGAGGTATATAAAATCATGGTGGAATGGATAGGGTGAATGCACAGAGTTTTTTACCCAGAGTAAGGGTATCAAGACCCAGAGGATGCAGCTTTAACGTGAGAGGGGAAAATGTTAATCGGAACCTGAGGGGCAACTTTTGAATTGAATTGAATAAATGTTATTAGCCAAGTATGTATACATACAAGGAATTTGCCTTGGTGCTCCGCTCGCAAGTAACAACACGATATACAGTAGACAATTAAAAATAAAACATAATTTAAACGTGAAGAATGAAATAAAATGCCAGAGCACAAGAGTGTTGTGGGTGTACGGAACGAGCTGCCGGAGAAGGTAGTTGAGGCAGGTACTATAACAGGATTTTAAAGACATTTGGACAGGTACGTGGACAGGAAAGGTTTGGAGGGATATGGGCCAAACGTGGGCAGATGGGACTAGTGTAGATGGAGCATCTGGGTTGTCATGGGCAAGTTGGGCCGAAGGGCCTGTTTCCATGCTGCATGTCCCCTCTACGGTCCACAGCACTTCATCAGCAGCCCACCGAGTCTCTGCAGACTGGCACTGCAGTGTGAAGAGGAGGGAGAGTTGCTCCCAGACTCTGTAGGGCTCGGGGATTTAAACCCTGGCCTGCTTCCACCCACCTGCATCATCTGGGGGTGTTTTGAATGTCGATCGGCCGGGTGGAAGGGGGAATTGAGACCAATTATTTTTGTGTAACCCCACACCACCCTTTAGTTTTCTTCCATCTAACCCCCCCCCCCACCCCGCCTACTGACTGCTGCACACCCATTCACCACTATCCCTATTCCCCCCCCCCCCCCCACCTTCCCCCGCACCCACTCTCCTCCCTCTGGTTTTACATTTCACTCCACTTATCAACATCCTTTTGTATCCTACAGCCACTGTACTTCTGTACATATTCAGTTTCAGTTTATGGTCACGTGTACCAAGGTACAGGGAATAGCTTTTGTTGCGTGCTAACCAGTCAGCGGAAAGACTGATTAAGTCTGAAGGAGGGTCTCGACCCGAAACGTCACCCATTCCTTCTGTACAGAGATGCTGCCTGACCCGCTGAGTTACTCCAGCACTCTGTGAAACGTCACCTATCCATGTTCTCCACAGATGCTGCCTGACCCGCTGAGTTACTCCAGCACTCTGTGAAACGTCACCTATCCATGTTCTCCAGAGATGCTACCTGACCCGCTGAGTTACTCCAGCACTCTCTGAAACGTCACCTATCCATGTTCTCCACAGATGCTACCTGACCCGCTGAGTTACTCCAGCACTCTCTGAAACGTCACCTATCCATGTTCTCCACAGATGCTGCCTGACCCGCTGAGTTACTCCAGCACTCTGTGATCTCTGCCACATTCCAGCATCTGCAGGTCATTGTGACTGCTCTGTCCTTGTGTAAAGGTGACTCTCATGAATAATACAAATGCCGCATGAATATTGGATTGATGACAACACAAACAGGCCACCTGCTCAGATTAACCCTCTCGCCGCTCACTGTGTCCTCCAGTCCTGAAGGGTTTCGGCCCGAAACGTTGCCTATTTCCTTCGCTCCATAGATGCTGCTGCACCCGTTGAGTTTCCCCAGCATTTTTTTTTTTGTGTACCTCTCAACCTATCACAGCAGCTTTTTATTCTTTTTTTCCTTCATGTGGGCCACAGTCTCAGAATAAAGGGGAGGCCATTTAAGACTGAGGTGAGAAAAAAAGTTTTCACCCAGAGAGTTGTGAATTTATGGAATTCCCTGCCACAGAGGGCAGTGGAGGCCAAGTCACTGGATGGATTTAAGAGAGAGTTAGATAGAGCTCTAGGGGCTAGTGGAGTCAAGGGATATGGGGAAAAGGCAGGCACGGGTTATTGATTGGGGATGATCAGCCATGATCACAATGAATGGCGGTGTTGGCTCGAAGGGCCAAATGGCCTCCTCCTGCACCTATTTTCTATGGTTCCATGTGTTTATTAACTTGACTTTAAAGATTTTCCTGTGCTTAATTATTGGACTAGAATGCAGAGATGTGAATGATTGATGCATGGACATGGGAATCTCACTGCCGCAGCTGGTGAATTTTAATTTAGTTCATTAACTAAATCTGGAATGAGAAAAAGCGAATGCCAGTGATGGTGACCCTGAAACCTGTTGCAAAAACTCACTGAGCCCCCTCACCTCCCACAGAGAAGGCAACCCAGTCTGTCCCATATGTGACTCTGGACCAGGGCCACTATGTGACAATTACAGGCTGCATACAGTGGACCTCAGTCTCTCCCCTACAGTAGATAGAGACAAAGATCCTATAGCAGATCGTCCGAGTCCATCAGGAAGGATGCGAGCATAAGAGAAGTGACATTACCAGGCAGTGGGGGCATTCAAGACAAAACCTCCCTGTACATGGACGATGTCGCTGTCTTCTGCTCGGAACCAGGGTTGGTCCGCAGATTGATCAGTATCTGTGACCAGTTTGAGTCGGCCACGGGAGCCAGGGTGAACCGCAGGAAGAGCGAGGCCATGCTCTTTGGCAACTGGCCCGACCGAACTTCTGTCCCCTTCACCATCAAGCCTGACTTCTTGAAGGTGCTGGGGATCTGGTTCGGGGGGGGCTGAGGCGTGTAACAAGAATTGGCTGGAGCGGATAGTCAAGGTGGGGAGGAAGCTGGAGCTGTGGAAGCAACGCTCCCTCTCCATAACCGGAAAAAATGTGGTCATCAGGTGTGAGGTGCTCTCGGGGCTGCTGTACTTGGCGCAAGTGTGGCCTGTCCCTCCCTCCTACGCCACAGGGATCACTCGGGCCGTCTTCCAGTTCATCTGGGGGTCGAGGATAGACCGGGTGCGATGGGCCACAATGTACAAGTCAGCAGTCAACGGGGGTAAAAGCGTGCCCAACGTCACCCTCACCCTGATGGCCACCTTTGCGTGTGGCTGCATCAGGCGGAGTGTAGAACCAAGGCACGTGGGCACCAAGTGTCACTACCTGCTGAGGTTCTACCTCTCCCCGGTGTTGCGAAGGGTGGGCCTGGCGCAGATGCCACGCAATGTGCCAGTCAGCTGGACATTGCCGCCCCATCTGTCGTCTGTGGAAAGGTTCTTCCGGACCAACACCTTTGACCACATGTCCATTGGGCAGTGGTCAGCACGGAATGTCCTGCAGGCACTGCAGGGAAAGGGCTCGATGGATCCGGTGGTGTGGTTCCCAGAGCAGACTGCCCAGCTTGTCTGGCAAAATGCCTCATCGCCAGAACTCACCAACAAGCACCAAGACCTGGCTTGGCAGGCGGTGAGGGGACCCTCCCTGTCAGATCCTTCCTGCTCCGTCGGAACCTCACTGCCAGTGCACGCTGCCCTCGGGACGGCTGATATGGAGAGGAGACGGTTGCCCACCTCTTTGCAGAGTGTGGATTTGCAAAAAGAGTCTGGAGAAGTATGCAAGGGTCCCTGGAACGCTTTATCCCGAACAGCTCCGTCACAGAGGACTCTGTGATTTACGGACTGTTCCCAGGGACACATTCAGAGACTGACATCGAGTGCTGCTGGAGGGTCATCAACTCGGTGAAAGATGCTCTTTGGTCTGCCCGAGCGTTGTTCACCACCCAGCAGAGCAAGATGTCTGTCAGGGAATGTTGCCGACTGGCCCGCTGCAGACTGCAGGAGTACGTGCTGAGGGACGCACTGAAGCTTGGTGCAGCCAACGCCAAGGCTCGGTGGGGGAGGGCCACAGTCTAGGGTCCTTCCGCTGCTGGACATGGGGGGCACAGTATGGTGGAGACGCCCCTCAAAATAAGGGAAGGTATCCCACGCCAGGGGGCCACGTGAGTGGCACGGGTGGGGGACGGATCTGTGGAATTGGAAAAAATGTATTAACTGCATTGAACAATTTGTATAGCCTCCGAAAATGTCGGATGAATGTTTCGCACGTATATATTTATTACTTGAATAAAGTCTATTTTTAAATAAAATTAAAAAAAAAGATCCTATAGCGGAGCAAGATAGACCACTCCTGCTAAATGCAATGGGCTGACGTGTAGTATGCAATGGAATGGAACGTGGGCCTATTTTTCATCCATTTCCGTACACGGACCCGACCCGACCCGACCCGACTCGCAGTGTAATCAATGTTTCGGGGGAACAGTTTGTGTCAATAAATTAAAATTCTGAAAATGAGGAGAAGATTTTTACCAAATAACTTTTATTTTTACGAGGATGTTTCCGTAACCGGCTTCCGTCTCCGCACTAGTATCCTATGGGATCTCTGGTGCGGAGACGGAAGCCGGTTACGGAAATGGGGCCTTAAATTACCCATGAATCTGCCCATGACCGTACTACGTTTTTTTCGTCGAGTGGACTATCTTGCTCGCGAAAGGATCTTTGGATAGAGGGGTCCTTCTGCTGCTGGACATGGGGGGCAGGGTGTAGTGGAAAAGCCCCTCCAAAATAAGGGAAGGGATTCCACGCCAGTGGGCCACATGAGTGGTAAGGGGGTGGGGTAAAAATTGTGATTTGGGGAAACTGTATTGTATGAATGTATGAATGTATAGCCTCCGAGAATGTCGGATGGAGTTTTGTATGGATCATGTATTGTATGTATTTATTTATCAAATAAAGTATATTTTGAAATATTTTAAAAAAGGATTCTAAATCGAGAGGGCACATGCTTAGGGTGAGAGGGGTGAGATTTAGGAGAGACCTCAGGGGAAACATTTTCACACACAGGGTATTCTGTGTCTCGAACGAGCTGCCAGTGGAAGAGGATAAAATTACAATGTTTAAAAGACAGATATATGGATAGGATTTAAAGGGATAAGGGCCAAACACAGGCTAACTACTCCAGAATACCAACTTGGTCTGCACGGATGAGTTAGGCCGAAGGGCCTGTTGTTCTGTGTTGTAAGACAAAAATACTGGAGAAACTCAGCGGGTGCGGCAGCATCTATGGAGCGCAGGAAATAGATGCTGCTGCACCCGCTGAGTTTCTCCAGCATTTTTGTCTACCTTCGATTTTCCAGCATCTGCAGTTCCTTCTCGAACTGTGTTGTAAGACACTTGGTCTGATGGGCCAAATGGCCTTGAGTGTTTGCTTAAGATTAATTCTTCAGATGCTTTAAATTGTCAGGTTGAAGGTCATACTGGAGAGTGTTCTTTATTACAGAAAGAGGCCACATCCCATCCTGCCCATACTGGCCCTCCCCAACCTGCCACTCCCCTTCTATTCCCACTCCCATTTCATTCCCACTTCCATTCCCACTGCCCTTACATTCTCACCCCTCCCTTTCCCACTCTCATTCCCACCTCTCCTCCATTCCCACTGCCCTTTCATTCCCACTGCCCTTTCATTCCCACTCCTCCCATTCCCACTCTCATTCCCACCTCCCCTCCATTCCCACTGTCCTCCCATTCCCACCTCCCTTCCATTCCTGCTGACTTACCTTTCCCCGCAGAATGACTTGGCCTCACTAACCTACGAACTCTACAAGGATAGGCACGTTTGGAGGGATATGGACCACATGCAGGTAGGTGGGACTAGTGTAGCTGGGACATGTTGGCCGGTGTGGACAGGTTGGGCTGAAGGGCCTGTTTCCACACTGTATCACTGTGTGACTCTGACGGCCTGTCTCTGTTTCTGCACCCCCTCTCTCAGATTACCGAGCTCCCAGACGAGTTCTTCTGGAGGGAGATGAAGTGTCTGGAGGTGCTGTATCTCCACAACAACATCATTGGTGACATGTGCAGCATCGAGGCGCTGAGCGGCTGCCCACAGCTCACCGTCCTGACCCTGTACGACACCCCCATCAGCCTGGTGCCAAAGTATCGCCACTTTGCCGTCAACAGCATCTGGAGCCTGAAAGCGCTGGACAACTTTGTCATTGCCGACGAGGAGCTGATGGAGGATGTGCTGGACAGCAGCCATTACCGGGCTCACAGTCACCAGTTCCTCATTTATCCTCCAATACCTCCACAGGTTAGTGACCCATGATGACAGGGAAGAAACTTCCAGTTCCACATCAAATTACAAGGAAAATGCAAAATAGACAATAGACAATAGGTGCAGGAGTAGGCCATTCAGCCCTCGAGCCAGTACCACCATTCAATGTGATCATGGCTGATCATCTACAATCAGTACCCCGTTCCTGCCTTCTCCCCATATCCCCTGACTCCGCTTTTTTTAAGAGCCCTATCTAGCTCTCTCTTGAAAGCATCCAGAGAACCGTCCTCCACCGCCCTCTGAGGCAGAGAATTCCACAGACTCACCACTCTCTGTGTGAAAAAGTGTTTCCTCGTCTCCGTTCTATATGGCTTACATCTTATTCTTAAACTGTGGCCCCTGGTTCTGGACTCCCCCAACACCGGGAACATGTTTCCTGCCTCTAGCGTGTCCAAACCCTTAATAATCTTATATGTTTCAATAAGATATCCTCTCGTCCTTCTAAACTCCAGCCGCTGGAGGAAATGTGGAGGAAAACTAAAGTTCCTTAAATCCCTTGTGACGATCTTTATGCCCAGTGTAGAGGATTCTAAAACTGGAGCGTACAGACGTGAGAGGGGAGAGGTTTAAGAGACACCTCAGAGCCATCATTTTCACTCAGTGGGTGTCCATATCACTCAATTGTATACTTCCGGCCTTTTGATCCTCATGCAAGTGCATGACTGCATACTATTCATAGGTGATAGGAGCAAAATAATACCTGTCAATCTCTGCCTTAAACATACCCAATGACATGGCCACCACTGTCTGTGGCAATGAATCCCACAGATTCACCACCCTCTGGCTAAAGAAATTACTGATCTCCTTCCTAAAGGAACGTCCTTTCATTCTGAGGCTGTGCCCTCTGGTCCTAGCCTCTCCCACTAGTGGAATCATCCTCTCCACATCCACTCTATTCAGGCCTTTCACTATTCTGTATGTTTCAATGAGGTCCCCCCTCATTCTAAACTCCAGGCCCGGCGATGTCAAACGATCATCCTACTTTTAACACAATTATCCCCGGGATCATTCTTGGAAACCTCCTCTGGACCCTCTCCAGAGCCAGCACATCCATCCTCATTCTGAAGAAGGGTCTCGACCCGAAACATCACCCATTCCTTCTCTCCAGAGATGCTGCCTGTCCCACTGAGTTACTCCAGCATTTTGTGTCTACCTTCGATTTAAACCAGCATCTGCAATTCTTTCTTACACACCTCCTCTCATCCTTCTAAACTCCAGAGTGTACAAGCCCAGCTGCTCCATTCTCTCAGCATATGACAGTCCCGCCATCCCGGGAATTAACCTTGTAAACCTACGCTGCACTCCCTCAATAGCAAGAATAGGCTAGTGTACTGTGAATCTCTGTCTCCTAGTGACAATGAGTCTTCAATCCATTTTAGATAGACACATAATGCTGGAGTAACTCAGGGATGGGTGATGTTTCGGGTCGAGACCCTTCAGACGGTTTGGTCTGGTGCATCGAGGAAAATACTGGAGTAGCTCAGCAGTCAGGCAGCATCTGTGGAGGGAATGGACAGACAATTCCTCGTATGTTACAAAACATACTTGGCTAATAAAGTATTATGATAATTATTATGATTATGAATGTTTCGGGTCGGGTCCCTCCTTAGTCTGACACCTTGGGGAGATTCATGAACCTGATGGGGGGTTGTGGGAAAGCATCTGTTCCTGAACCTGGTGCTGTGGTCTTGAGGTTTGTGTACCTCCTGCCCGGCGGGCAGGGCCAGGATGGTGGGGGTCCGTGATGAGAGATGCCGCCTTCTTGAGGCAGTGCCTGGTGTCCATGCTCTCCATGGTGGGGAGGGTGTACCCGTGATGGCTGAGTCTACCCCTCTCCACAGCCTCTTGCCTTCCTGAGCGTTGGAATTGGTGAACCAGTCAGTGACGCAAGCAGCCTGGGTCCTTCCCGACTAAATGTCAAGATCCTTCTTTCTGTCTACAAAGCCCTTAACGGGCTTGCCCCCACCTACATCAAGTCTGCTTACTCACCACACCACCTCCAGGTCCCTCAGATCGGCCGACTTGGGGTTACTGAACATCCCGCGGTCTAGGCATAAGCTCAGGGGCGACCGCGCCTTTGCGGTTGCAGCTCCTAGACTGTGGAACAGCATCCCTCTTCCCATCAGAACTGTCCCCTCCATCGACTCTTTTAAGTCAAGACTTAAAACTCATCTTTATTCTCAAGCCTTTCTTGACGTCCTCTGAGGGAGGGCTACATGTATGTATTTATGTATGTACTTAATCTATGAACCACTGTTGTATAACGTTAGTTTCTCCACCAATGTAAAGCACTTTGGCCAACGAGAGTTGTTTTTTAAATGTGCTATAGAAATAAAAGTGACTTGACTTGACTTGACTTGACTTCCCTTAGTGCAGCCCTAGGGCTTTGCCTCTTTGACCAACTGGCTTCCAAGAACAAGTTTCTAATTTCTATCTCAAGTCTCCTCGATTGTTTCCCATGAAACTGTAACTGATGTTGTGCTAACGATGGTATTTGATGCAATGTTGTTGATGCTGTACGTGTGACCCTGGGCTCTCCCTGGCGGACCTGCCTGCGACCAGCCGCTGATACTCTGACCTCTCCCGCAGATCTCCACCTGGCGCAGTGAGCTGGACAACGTCCAAAAGCTGGTGGGCATCGTCAACAACATCCTTGCCCATCACTCTCCAGTGCACATCATTCAGCGCTGGGTCCGTGGCCACCTCACCAGGAAGAAGCTGGGGTAGGTATACATTACCTTGTCATGCAATCTTTAACGTAACTTTGCTTAAAAACACAGTAGTGGTAGAGCTACTGCCTGACAGCGCCAGAAACCTACAGGTGCTCAGCTGTATGGAGTTTGCACATTCTCCCTGTGGGTTTTCTCCGAGATCTTCAGTTTCCTCCCACACTCCAAAGACGCGCAGGTTTGTAGGCTAATTGGCTTGGTATCAGTGTAAATTGTCCCTAGTGTGTGTAGGGTGGTGTTAATGTGCGGGGATCGCTGCTCGGAGCGGACTCGGTGGGCCGAAGGGCCTGTTTCTGCACTGTATCTGTAAACTAAACTAAACAGTTGAGTGGAAATAAGTAACTGCAGATAACTCAGCGGGATTAGTACGGGTGCAACTACGCTACAGGAGGCGCTGGAGAGGGTCAGGCGAAGGGTTCCAGTTGTCAAGAGTCCAAAGATATGTCCCCAGTGGTGGAACAATGCGAACCCCAGATACCGCCAACAATGGCTCGAACTAGGGTGGCACGGTGGCGCAGCGGGTAGAGCTGCTGCCTCACAGCGCCAGAGATCCAGGTTCTATCCTGACTACGGGTGCTGTCTGTACGGAGTTTACACGTTCTCCCCGTCACCTGTGTGGGTTTTCTCCGGGTGCTCCGGTTTCCTCCAAAGACGTGCAGATTTGGAGGTTAATTGGCTTCGGTAAAAATTGAATATTATCCCTAGTGTGTAGGAAAGAACTGCAGATGCTGGTTTAAATCGAAGATAGACACAAATCTATGAACCACTGTTGTATAACGTTAGTACCTCCACCAATGTAAATCACTTTGGTCAATGAGAGTTGTTTTTTTAAACGTGCTATAGAAATAAATGTGACTTGACTTGACTTGACGAAGTGCTGGAGTAACTCAGCGAGACAGGCAGCATCTCTGGAGAGAAGGAATGGGTGATATTTTGGGTCTGAAGAAGGATCTTGACCCGAAGCGTCACCCATTCCTTCTCTCCAGAGATGCAGCCTGTCCCGCTGAGTGACTCCAGCATTTTGTGTCATACCTAGTGTGTAAGATATAGTTAGTGTACGGCGTGGACTCGAGGGGCCGAAGAGTCGGTTTCCACGCTGTATCTCTGAGCTGCACTAAACTGGAAGATGGGTTTATGTAGCAGCCAGAGCAGTAGAGGGGTCAGGGACAATCTGAAGCTGGTCAGTCTGGAATTCTCTGCCCCTGAGGATAGTGGAGTCCAGATCATCATGTTAATAAATGATAGCAGCAGAATTAGGCCATTCACCCGTCTAGTCTATAACCATATAACCATATAACCATATAACAATTACAGCACGGAAACAGGCCATCTCGACCCTTCTAGTCCGTGCCGAACACGTATTCTCCCCTAGTCCCATATACCTGCGCTCAGACCATAACTCTCCATTCCTTTCCCGTCCATATAACTATCCAATTTATTTTTAAATGATAAAAACGAACCTGCCTCCACCACCTTCACTGGAAGCTCATTCCACACAGCCACCACTCTCTGAGTAAAGAAGTTCCCCCTCATGTTACCCCTAAACTTCTGTCCCTTAATTCTCAAGTCATGTCCCCTTGTTTGAATCTTCCCTACTCTCAGTGGGAAAAGCTTATCCACGTCAACTCTGTCTATCCCTCTCATCATTTTAAAGACCTCTATCAAGTCCCCCCTTAACCTTCTGCGCTCCAAAGAATAAAGCCCTAACTTGTTCAACCTTTCTCTGTAACTTAGTTGCTGAAACCCAGGCAACATTCTAGTAAATCTCCTCTGTACTCTCTCTATTTTGTTGACATCCTTCCTATAATTAGGCGACCAAAATTGTACACCATACTCCAGAATTGGCCTCACCAATGCCTTGTACAATTTTAACATTACATCCCAACTTCTATACTCAATGCTCTGATTTATAAAAGCCAGCACACCAAAAGCTTTCTTTACCACCCTATCTACATGAGATTCCACTTTCAGGGAACTGTGCACAGTTATTCCAAGATCCCTCTGTTCACCTGCATTCTTCAATTCCCTACCATTTACCATGTACATCCTATTTTGATTTGTCCTGCCAAGATGTAGCACCTCACACTTATCAGCATTAAACTCCATCTGCCATCTTTCAGCCCACTCTTCCAACCGGCATAAATCTCTCTGTAGACTTTGAAAATCTACTTCATTATCCACAGCCCCACCTATCTTAGTATCATCTGCATACTTACTAATCCAATTTACCACACCATCATCCAGATCATTGATGTACATGACAAACAACAGTGGACCCAACACAGATCCCTGTGGCACCCCACTAGTCACTGGCCTCCAACCTGACAAACAACCATCCACCATTACTCTCTGGCATCTCCCATTCAGCCACTGTTGAATCCATCTTGCTACTCCTCCATTAATACCCAACCATTGAACCTTCTTAACCAACCTTCCGTGAGGAACCTTGTCAAAGGCCTTACTGAAGTCCATATAGACAACATCCACGGCTTTACCCTCATCAATTTCCCGAGTAACCTCTTCAAAAAATTCAAGAAGATTAGTCAAACATGACCTTCCAGGCACAAATCCATGTTGACTGTTCCTAATCAGCCCCTGTTTATCCAGATGCTTATATATATTATCTCTAAGTATCCTTTCCATTAATTTGCCCACCACTGACGTCAAACTAACAGGTCTATAATTGCTAGGTTTACTCTTAGACCACTTTTTAAACAATGGAACAACATGCGCAGTACGCCAATCCTCCGGCACTATTGCCGTTTCCAATGACATTTGAAATATTTCTGTCATAGCCCCTGCTATTTCTACACTAACTTCCCTCAATGTCCTAGGGAATATCCTGTCCGGACCTGGAGACTTATCCACTTTTATATTTCTCAAAAGTGTCAGTACTTCCTCTTCTTTGAATCTCATAGTTTCCATAGCTACTCTACTTGTTTCCCTTACCTCACATAATTCAATATCCTTCTCCTTGGTGAATACCGAAGAAAATAAATTGTTCAATATCTCCCCCATCTCTTTTGGCTCTGCAGATAGCTGTTCACTCTGACTCTCTAATGGACCAATTTTATCCCTCGTTATCCTTTTGCTATTAATATAGCTGTAGAAACCCTTTGGATTTACTTTCACCTTACTTGCCAAAGCAACCTCATATCTTTTAGCTTTTCTAATTTCTTTCTTAAGACTCTTTTTACATTTTTTATACTCCTCAAGCACCTCATTTACTCCATGCTGTCTATAATTATTGTAGATCTCTCTCTTTTTCCGAACTGTGTCCAATTTCCCTTGAAAACCATGGCTCTTTCCAATTTTTACTATTTCCTTTCAACCGAACAGGGACATAAAGATTCTGTACTCTTAAAATTTCACCTTTAAATGTCCTCCATTTCTCTTCCACATCTTTCCCATAAAACAAACTGTCCCAATTTACTCCTTTTAAATCATTTCGCATCTCCTCAAAGTTAGCCTTTCTCCAATCAAAAATCTCAACCCTAGGTCCAGTTCTGACCCTCTCCATAATTATATTGAAACTAATGGTATTGTGATCACTGGTCCCGAACTGTTCCCCAACGCATACCTCTGCCACCTGACCCGTCTCATTTCCTAACAGGAGGTCCAGCACCGCCCCTTCTCGAGTAGGTACTTCTATGTATTGCTGCAAAAAACTATCCTGCACACATTTTACAAACTCCAACCCATCCAGCCCATTTACAGAATGTGTTTCCCAGTCTATGTGTGGAAAATTGAAATCTCCCACAATCACTACCTTGTGCTTACTACTAATATCTGCAATCTCCTTACATATTTGCTCTTCCAATTCTCGCTCCCCATTTGGCGGTCTATAATACACCCCTATGAGTGTTGCTACCCCTTTCCCATTTCTCAGTTCCACCCAAATAGCCTCCCTAGAAGAGCCCTCTAATCTATCCTGCCAAAGCACTGCTGTAATATCTTCCCTGATAAGCAATGCAACACCTCCACCTCTTGCCCCTTCAATTCTATCACACCTGAAGCTACGAAATCCTAGAATATTTAGTTTCCAATCACAGCCCTCCTGCAACCATGTTTCACTGATCGCCACAACATCATACTTCCAGGTGTCAATCCAGGCTTTAAGTTCATCCACCTTTCTTACAATGCTCCTAGCATTAAAATATACACATTTAAGAAACCCACCCTCTCTTATTCTCTGTTTATTGTCTTTTTCTTCTCTCTCCCCTACATTTTGGGTCAGAGTGCTTCCATTCTCTGCCTCCTGCCTCACACACTGACTGCTAGCTTTCCCAATTTGAGTCCCTCCCCCCAACCAGACTAGTTTAAAGTCTCCCCAGTAGCCTTTGCAAATCTACCCGCCAGGATATTGGTCCCCCTCGAGTTCAAGTGCAACCCATCCTTTCTGTACAGGTCGCACCTTCCCCAAAAGTGGTCCCAATGATCCAGAAACTTGAATCCATACCCACTGCACCAGTCCCTCATCCACTCATTTATCCTCCACCTCGCTCCATTCCTACTCTCACTGTCGCGTGGCACAGGCAGTAATCCTGAGATTGTTACCTTTGCAGTCCTTCTCCTTAACTCTCTACCTAACTCCCTAAATTCTTCTTTCAGGACCTCTTCTCTTTTTTTACCTATGTCGTTGGTACCTATATGTACCACAACCTCAGGCTCCTCTCCCTCCCATTTCAGGATTTCTTCGACACGTTCAGACACATCCCTGACCCTGGCACCAGGGAGGCAAACTACCATCCGGGTCTCCTGTCTGCGTCCACAGAAACGCCTATCCGACCCCCTGACTATAGAGTCCCCTATTACTATTGCCCTCCTCTTCTTTTCCTTACCCTTCTGAGCAACAGGACCGGTCTTTGTGCCAGAGGCCCGGCCGCTGTCGCTGCCCCCAGGTAGGCCGTCTCCACCACCATTACTCAAACATGAGTACTTATTTTCAAGGTGTACAGCCACTGGGGTGCTCACCAGTCCCTGCCTCTGCCCATTGCCCTTCCTAACTGTGACCCAGTTTTCTGTCTCCCGTGGTCTTGGAGTGACCACCTCCCTGTAACTCCTTTCTATGACCTCCTCGCTCTCCCTGAGCAGACAGAGGTCATCGAGTTGCTGCTCCAGGTTCCTAACACGGTCCCAAGGAGCCCCATCTCGACGCACCTGGCGCTGATGTGGACGTCTGGAGGGCACTCAGACTCCATGACCTCCCACATCTGACATCCAGAACAGTAAACTGCCCTGGCCCTCATTCTCCCCCTTACCCGGGATACAAGCCAATCAGCTGCTTCCTCTAGTCCGTTCGACCAATCAGAGGCTTCCCCCACACTCCTTCTCTGGAACGTTGCCTGAACGTTGCAGATTTGGGTTCCAACGGCTCCAGGTAACTCCTCCTCGCTCCAACGGCTCCCCGGGCCTCTGTAGAAGCAAGCCCCGCGCTGTTTTTCTACTCACAGCTCCAGGTAACTCCTCCTCGCTCCAACGGCTCTCCGGGCCTCTACTCCACCATTCAATCATGGCTGATCTATCTCTCCCTCCTAACCCCTGACACCCGTACTAATCAACATACTCTTCTCCTCTTCCACTTCCACATAACCTGCAATCCTTTGAACTTTTAAATATTTATCTATCTCATATCTAATTTAGTGGATGTAATTAGGTTAACGTATGACGAGTGTTACTCGGCACTGGGCCTGTACTCGCTGGTTTAGAAGGATGAGGGGTGTTATATTCCGGACGGCAGAATGAATAACAACTTACACGCAGGTTGCCTGGATCACGAGAGAGATTTATTACCCAACATTCCCTGCTTATATTGAACACCAACTCATTAACATATACATGAATATGCTTGAATACATTATACTGCTCTCCTTTTTTAAAGTATTAAATCTAAGTACACAGTTACAATTTTGTTGTTGTGATACTTGATTTAAACCAGTATTTATGAAATCTTAAATGATAAACATAATATATTTATTTTACATATCTACACATTTTCGTTTTACTTATACAGTGCGTTACTTAACTTACAAACCTAATCTGACTACTGGTTTACGGATCCTGCCTGATCGTCTAACAGTAACAGGTGTAACAGGTTTAGATGTTGACTCAACTGTAGGCTTGATTGGCTCTGTTTTAGTACCCTGACTTTGACCAGAGGAATCTGTTTCTTTGTCTGTACTAACTGAACTTTGTGTTTCAATCACAGTGGTCTCCTCCAACTCACTTTCAGATAAAAACTCCGGGATTAGGACTTCATGCTCAGTTTTTGGTTCATCTTTGGCTGGAATCATTTGATCAACATGAACACTTTTGATCCTATCTCTAACTTCAACTAAGTATCTTTTTGTTGCACACACTTCCACTATTTTCCCAACATCCCATTTGTCTCAACTGGACTTGTTGGGAGGACTGAGAACATGAACCTGCTCATCTGGCTTGAAGTACCTCTCCTTTTTGTGGGAGTCAAAATGGTGTTTTTGACTTAACTGTTTTTGCTCAACTCTCAAGGCCAAATTGGGTTGAACTAGACTTAGGCGTATTCTTAGCCTTCTCTTCATCAACAGTTCTGCAGGTGAGTAACCTGTTGTTGTGTGTTGTGTGGTTCTGTACTTCAGCAAGAAACTAACCAAACAATGTTTCATGCTGAGCTTTGAACTACCCTGCAAAACCTGTTTCTTGAGAGCATCTTTGACAACTCTAACAGACCTTTCCGCCACCCTGTTGGAGGATGGATGGTAAGGGGGAACAAGTGTGTTTTACACCATTCCGCTGCATGAACTCTTTGAACCGTTCTGAACGAAACTGAGGCTCGTTATCAGAAACAAATTCTTCCGGTAAACCATGGCATGCAAAAATTGATCTCAACTCATCTATGGTACACTCAGTAGTAGTGCTTGACCCCATATGCTTAACCTCAATCCATTTGGAATGACAATCTACTAGTACCAGAAAGTGATCATTACCCTTTTCACAAAAATCTACATGAACTCTCTGAAAAGGTCTACTTGGCCATGACCAGGGTTGCAGTGGTGTTTTTGGTGGTTTACTCCGGCAATTTTGGCAGACGCTACATTTGCTCACCAGTGACTCGATGTCACTGTCAATACCAGGCCAATACACAAAACTTCTAGAAATTGATTTCATGCTTACTATGCCAGGATGTTCGGCATGAAGTTCATTCATCATTTTGTTTCTCAAAGACTCTGGTACAACCACTCTGTAATCCCACTTAATGCATCTCTGCTCACATGATAATTCATGGCGTCGATTATGGAAAGGCTTCAGTTCTGAGTTCAGAACTGAGTTCAATCCACTGTCGATTTCAGTCCAACCGTTCAATGTCAGTTCATAGACCCACTTCAGCACAGTGTGTTTCTCTGTTTCTGCTGCAATTTCTGTTGCAGTCACTGGAAAGTCTTTATCTACAACTTGCAGTGTGTAGGTTGAGTTCTCACTTCCCACATCAGAGTACTCATGGGGCAACCGGGACAACGCATCTGCAACTGCATTGCACTTGGAGCTTCTGTACTCCACCTTGTAGTCATACTGGGACAGCAAAATTGCCCAGCGCTACATCCTTGATGCCGCCATGGAAGGTATAGCTGCCTTGGGACCAAGTATCACTAGTAGTGGCTTGTGATCAAGATTCAAGATTCAAGAGATTCAAGAGATTCAAGATAGTTTATTGTCATGTGTCCCAGATATGACAATGAAATTCTTGCTTTGCTTCAGCACAACAGAATATAGTAGGCATGAATACAGAACAGATCAGTGTGACCATATACCATTGAATATACAGTGGCTTGCAAAAATATTCATACCCCTTGAACTTTTCCACATTTTGTCACGTTACAACCACAAACGTAAATGTATTTTATTGGGATTTTATGTGATAGACCAACACAAAGTGGCGCATAATTGTGAAGTGGAAGGAAAATGATACATGGTTTTCACATTTTTTTACAAATAAAAATCTGAAAAGTGTCGCGTGCAAAAGTATTCAGCCCCCTTTACTCTGACACCCCTAAATAAAATCCAGTGCAACCAATTGCCTTCAGAAGTCACCTAATTAGTAAATAGAGTCCACTTGTGTGTAATCTAATCTCAGTATAAATACAGCTGTTCTGTGAAGGCCTCAGAGGTTTGTTAGAGAACATTAGTGAACAAACAGCATCATGAAGCCCAAGGAACACACCAGACAGGTCAGGGATAACGTTGTGGAGAAGTTTAAAGCAGGGATAGGTTATAAAAAAATATCCCAAGCTTTGAACATCTCACTGTTCAATCCATCATCCGAAAATGGAAAGAGTATGGCACAACTGCAAACCTACCAAGACATGGCCGTCCACCTAAACTGACAGGCCGGGCAAGGAGAGCATTGATCAGAGAAGCAGCCAAGAGGCCCATGGTAACTCTGGAGGAGCTGCAGAGATCCACAGCTCAGGTGGGAGAATCTGTCCACAGGACAACTATTAGTCGTGCACTCCACAAATCGGGCCTTTATGGAAGAGTGGCAAGAAGAAAGCCATTGTTGAAACAAAGTCATAAGAAGTCCCGTTTGCAGTTTGCCACAAGCCATGTGGGGGACACAGCAAACATGTGGAGGAAGGTGCTCTGGTCAGATGAGACCAAAATTGAAGTTTTTGGCCTAAATGCAAAACGCTATGTGTGGCGGAAACCTAACACTGCACATCACCCTGAACACACCATCCCCACTGTGAAACATGGTGGTGGTAGCATCATGCTGTGGGGATGCTTTTCTTCAGCAGGGACAGGGAAGCTGGTCAGAGTTGATGGGAAGATGGATGGAGCCAAATACAGGGCAATCTTGGAAGAAAACCTGTTAGAGTCTGCAAAAGACTTGAGACTGGGGCGGAGGTTCACCTTCCAGCAGGACAACGACCCTAAACATACAGCCAGAGCTACAATTGAATGGTTTAGATCAAAGCATATTCATGTGTTAGAATGGCCCAGTCAAAGTCCAGACCTAAATCCAATTCTCTGGCAAGACTTGAAAATTGCTGTTCACAGATGCTCTCGATCCAATCTGACTGAGCTTGAGCTATTTTGCAAAGAAGAATGGGCAAAAATTTCAGTCTCTAGATGTGCAAAGCTGGTAGAGACATACCCCAAAAGGCTTGCAGCTGTAATTGCAGTGAAAGGTGGTTCTACAAAGTATTGACTCAGGGGGGCTGAATACTTTTGCACGCAACACTTTTCAGTTTTTTATTTGTAAAAAAATTTGAAAACCATGTATCATTTTCCTTCCACTTCACAATTATGCACCACTTTGTGTTGGTCTATCACATAAAATCCCAATAAAATAAATTTACGTTTGTGGTTGTAACGTGACAAAATGTGGAAAAGTTCAAGGGGTATGAAAACTTTTGCAAGCCACTGTATATATATACACACATAAATAAGCCGATAAAGTGCAATGGGCTATTAATGTTCAGAGTTTTGTTTGAGTTGAGTTTAATAGCCTGATGGCTGTGGGGAAGCAGCTATTCCTGAACCTGGATGTTGCAGATTTCAGGCTCCTGTACCTTCTACCTGAAGGCAGCGGGGAGATGAGTGAGTGGCCAGGATGGTGTGGATCCTTGATGATACTGGCAGCCTTTTTTAGGCAGCGACTGCGATAGATCCCCTTCGATGGACGGGAGGTCAGAGCCGATGATGGAGTGGGCAGTGTTTACAACTTTTTGCAGTCTTTTCCGTTCCTGGGCGCTCAAGTTGCCGAACCAAGCCACGATGCAACCGGTCAGCATGCTCTCTACTGTGCACCTGTAGAAGTTCGAGAGAGTCCTCTTTGACATACCGACTCTCTGTAATCTTCTCAGGAAGTAGAGGCGCTGATGTGCTTTCTTTATAATTGCATCAGTATTCTCGGACCAGGAGAGATCTTCAGAGATATGCACGCCCAGGAATTTGAAGCTCTTGACCCTCTCCACCATCGACTCGTTGATATAAACAGGACTATGGGTCCCCATCCTACCCCTTCCAAAGTCCACAATCAGTTCCTTGGTTTTGCTGGTGTTGAGGGCCAGGTTATTGTGCTGGCACCATTTGGTCAAACGGTCAATCTCACTTCTATACTCTGACTCATCTCCATCAGTGATATGTCCCACAACAGTGGTGTCGTCGGCGAACTTGATGATGGAGTTCGCACTATGACCGGCTACGCAGTCATGAGTATAGAGTGAGTACAGCAGGGGGCTGAGCACGCAGCCTTGAGGTGCTCCCGTGCTAATTGTTATCGAGGCTGACACATTTCCACCAATACGAACAGACTGTGGTCTGAGAATGTGGAAGTCGAGGATCCAATTGCAGAGGGATGCGCAGAGACCCAGTTCTGAGAGTTTGGTAACCAGCTTGGAGGGGATGATTGTATTAAATGCTGAGCTGTAGTCAATGAATAACAGCCTGACATATGAGTTTTTGTTATCCAAGTGGTCCAGATCGGAGTAGAGAGCCAGTGAGATCGCATCCACCGTTGATCTTACTTGTACAAAGGCTATTCAGCTTGAGGAACTCGACAAAAAAAAATTCAGTCTAAAATGTTATACAATCCCAAAGACGACATCTTGCCATGTAGACACAATATAGAGATAGCCTGACAAACTCTCGACGATTTGTACAGCTGCTGTTTTAAACTACAGTCCCCTGCATAGAAGGATCTGCGGCCTGTCGTGTCCAGCTCGCAAACAACTGCGACACAACTCCGTATTTACTGTTTAAAATGTTAAACAATACTGCATGTTGCAAAACAGTCCTGCACTGTATTTAAAGGAAGAGTTCACAAACTCTATCCCATCCTTGTCGCCAATTTTGTTATATTCCGGACGGCAGAATGAATAACAACTTACACGCAGGTTGCCTGGATCATGAGAGAGATTTATTACCCAACATTCCCTGCTTATATTGAACACCAACTCATTAACATATACATGAATATGTATGAACACATTACACGGGGGGACCTCACTGAAACTTCTCGACTAGTGAAAGGCCTGGGTAGAGTGGATGTGGAGAGGATGTTTCCAGTTAGATGTAATGATATCTCATCACTATCTGGATAGAAGTACTAGCATGCAGAGAAGTATTAGCATGGAGAGAAGTACTAGCATGGAGAGAAGTACTAGCATGGATAGAAGTACTAGCATGGATAGAAGTATTAGCATGCAGAGAAGTACTAGCATGGATAGAAGTATTAGCATGGATAGAAGTACTAGCATGGATAGAAGTACTAGCATGGAGAGAAGTACTAGCATGCAGAGAAGTATTAGCATGGATAGAAGTACTAGCATGGATAGAAGTACTAGTATGGATAGTACTAGCATGGAGAGAAGGTACTAGCATGCAGAGAAGTATTAGCATGGATAGAAGTACTAGCATGGATAGAAGTACTAGCATGGATAGAAGTACTAGCATGGAGAGAAGTACTAGCATGCAGAGAAGTCCTAGCATGGAGAGAAGTACTAGCACGGATAGAAGTACTAGTATGGATAGTACTAGCATGGAGAGAAGGTACTAGCATGCAGAGAAGTATTAGCATGGATAGAAGTACTAGCATGGATAGAAGTACTAGCATGGATAGAAGTACTAGCATGGAGAGAAGTACTAGCATGCAGAGAAGTACTAGCATGGATAGAAGTACTAGCATGGATAGAAGTACTAGCATGGATAGAAGTACCAGCATGGAGAGTACTAGCATGGATAGAAGTACTAGCATGGATAGAAGTACCAGCATGGATAGAAGTACTAGCATGGATAGAAGTACTAGCATGGATAGAAGTACTAGCATGCAGAGAAGTACTAGCATGGATAGAAGTACTAGCATGGATAGAAGTACTAGCATGCAGAGAAGTACTAGCATGGATAGAAGTACTAGCATGGATAGAAGTACTAGCATGGATAGAAGTACCAGCATGGAGAGAAGTACTAGCATGGATAGAAGTACTAGCATGGATAGAAGTACCAGCATGGAGAGAAGTACTAGCATGGATAGAAGTACTAGCATGGATAGAAGTACCAGCATGGATAGAAGTACTAGCATGGATAGAAGTACTAGCATGGATAGAAGTACTAGCATGGATAGAAGTACTAGCATGGATAGAAGTACTAGCATGGAGGGAAGTACTAACATGGATAGAAGTACTAGCATGGATAGAAGTACTAGCATGGACAGAAGTACTAGCATGGAGTGAAGTACTAGCATGGATAGAAGTACTAGCATGGATAGAAGTACCAGCATGGATAGAAGTATTAGCATGCAGAGAAGTACTAGCATGGATAGAAGTATTAGCATGGATAGAAGTACTAGCATGGAGTGAAGTACTAGCATGGATAGAAGTACTAGCATGGATAGAAGTACTAGCATGGACAGAAGTACTAGCATGGAGTGAAGTACTAGCATGGATAGAAGTACCAGCATGGATAGACGGTTGGCTGAACGGCAGAAAGCAAAGAGTGGGAATGATGGGGCTTTTTTCTGGATGGCTGCAGGTGACCAGTGGTGGTCTGTTGGGGTCTATAGGGGTCTGTAGGGGTCAGTTCTGTCAGGGTCGGTTCTGTGGGGGGTCTGTAGGGGTCGGTGCTGTGGCCGCTGTTCACGTTGTATATCCATGATTAGGATGAGGAAATTGAAGGCTTTGTGGCCAGGTTTGTGGATGATACGAATATGGGAGGAGGGGCAGGTAGTGTAGAGAGAGCAGGGACTCTGCAGAAGGACTTCGACAGGTTGGGAGAGTGGTCACAGCCTTTAAGAAGGAGGTGAGGAGGAATTTCTTTAGTCAGAGGGTGGTGAATCTGTGGAATTCTTTGCCACAGATGGCTGTGGAGGCCAAGTTAGTGGATATTTCCAAGGCAGAGATAGATAGATTCTTGAACAGTATGGGCATCAGGGGTTATGGGGAGAAGCCAGGAGAATGGGGTTAGGGGGGAGAGATAGATCAGCTATGATTGAATGGCAGAGTAGCCTTAGAAACATAGAAACATAGACAATATGTGCAGGAGTAGGCCATTCGGCCCTTCGAGCCAGCACCGCCATTCAATATGATCATGGCTAATCATCCACGATCAGTAACCTGTTCCTGCTTTCTCCGCATATCCCTTGATTCCATTAGCCCCAAGAGCTAAATCTAACTCTCTCTTGAAAACACCCATTGCCTTCTGTGGCAGAAAATTCCACAGATTCACAACTCTCTGGGCGAAAATGTTTTTGCTCATCTCAGTCCTAAATGGCTGACCCCTTATTCTTGATGGGCCGACTGGCCTAATTCTATTCCTATGACCTTAGGACACCTCTAACAGGACTGTGTTGTTTATTGTCCAAAGACAGTCGCATCTGAAGCCTCGGTTGTCAACAGAGCCGCACGTGTCAGAAGCTGACGTGCTGTGCCACAGGGGGATCCACATGTTGGCGGATGGCAGGGTGTGGGTGAGTCAGCCCAGCACGGAGACAGGCCCTTCAGCCCAACCCACCCATACTGCCCCATCTACACCAGTCCCAGAGTGATCCAGCATGGAGACAGGCCTTTCAGCCCAACCCACCCATACTGCCCCATCTACACTAGTCCCAGAGTGATCCAGCATGGAGACAGGCCCTTCAGCCCAAACCCCCCCCTACTGCCCCATCTACACTAGTCCCAGAGTGATCCAGCATGGAGACAGGCCCTTCAGCCTAACCCACCCTACTGCCCCATCTACACCAGTCCCAGAGTCATGGAAACAGGCCCTTCAGCCCAACTCACCCAAACTGACCAACATGCTCCATCTACACTAGTCCCACCTGCCCACAGACCAACATGCCCCATCTACACTAGTCCCACCTGCCCACAGACCAACATGCCCCATCTACACTAGTCCCACCTGCCTGCGTTTGGCCCATATCCCTCTAAACCTGTCCTATCCATGTACCTGTCTAATGTAGTTATAGTACGTGCCTCAACTACCTCCTCTGGCTGCTCCTATCCTAACCATATACTTGCCTAAATGTTACTTAAACACTGTGTTTGTACCTGTCTCAACTATCTCCATTCCATGCACCCACCACTCTTTGTGTAAAAAGATTGCCTCTCAGATTCCTATTATATCTTTCCCCCCCTCACCTTGAACCTATGTCCTCTGGTCCTTGATTACCCTACTCTGGGTAAAAGACTCTGTGCGTTCACCCTATGGTCCAGGGGAGGTTTAGTGTGTAGGATAGTGCTAGTGTGCGGGGATCGCTGGTCGGTGCGGACTCGGTGGGCTGAAGGGCCTGTTTCTGCGCTGTATCTCTAAACTAAACTCTCTGCTGGTGATTCCAGGTAGAGGAGGCCAGTACCAACACAGACGGACAGTGCAACGCCCTCCAGTTACAGATTGACCTCAACAAACTGCAGGCCACAGTGCTGGAGGTAGGCACACCTGGACAGGTAGACCCCCCCACCCTGGACGCACCCCCCCCTCACCTGAGACAACCTCACGCCCCCACACTCCATCCATTTTTCCTTCCCCCTCACCTCAACCAACTCAGCCCCCACTTCATTCACCTCCCCCTCCCCCCCCTCATCTGGGACAACCTCACCTCAGCCCACACTCCATCCATTCCTCCTTCCCCTCACCTCAACCAACCCAGCCCAGTTCCCCCCCCCTCCTCCCCTGTTTGAGCCGGTCAGTCCAACTGTCCTGTCCTGTGTCATAAGTGATAGGAGCAGAATTAGGCCATTCAGCCCATCAAGTCTACTCCGCCATTTAATAATAGCTGATCTATATCTCCCTCCTAGCCCCATTCTCCTGCCTTCTCCCCATAACCCAGGAGGCTTCTATACAAACACAGGGATGTAATGCTGAGGCTCTATAAGGCGCTGACAGGCTGCATTTGGAGTATTCTGAGCAGTTTTAGGCACTATATCTGAGGAAGGATGTGCCGGTTCTGGAGAGGGTCCAGAGGAGGTTTACAAGAATGATCCCAGGAATGAATGGATTAACATATGATGAGCGTTTGTCGGCACTTGGCCTGTACTCGCTGGAGTTTAGAAGAATGAGGGGGGACCTCATTGAAATTAAGAGAATGGAGAAAGGCCTGGATAGAGTGGATGAGGAAAGGATATTTCCACTAGTGGGAGAGTCTAGGACCAGAGGGCACAGCCTCAGAATTAAAGGACGTTCTTTTAGGAAGGAGATGAGGATGAATTTCTTTAGTCAGAGGGTGGAGAATCTGTGGAATTCTTTGCCACAGACGGCTGTGGAGGCCACAAGTCAGTGGATATTTTTAATGCAGAGATAGATAGATTCTTGATCAGTACGGGTGTCAGAGGTTATGGGGAGAAGGCAGGAGAATGGGGTTAGGAGGGAGAGATAGATCAGCCATGATTGAATGGCGGAGTAGACTTGATGGGCTGAATTCTACTATTCCTTCTGACCTAATGACCCCTGACACGCATTCTAATGAAGAGTGTCTCCACTGGCCCCACACTCCCCCCTCCCTGACTGACCAACACACCCTGTCCCTCTCCCCCTGGACTCTGTGACAGATTCTCCCGCCATCTGGACAGAAGATTAAACAAGCCCTGAAGAGGAAAGCGAAGATTGACACAAAGTGTTGGTGTAACTCTGGGAGTGCTGGGGCTCTATTCCTTGGAGCGCAGGAAGATGAAGTCATGTTGCAGTTGTATAAGACATTGGTGAGACCGCATTTAGGGTATTGTGGACACAAAATGCTGGAGTAACTCAGCGGGACAGGCAGCACCATCTGGAGAGAAGGAATGGGTGACGTTCTGGGTCGAGACCCTTCTTCAGACTGATGTCAGGGGAGGGGGCGGGACAAAGATAGAATGCAATCGGAGATAGAATGTAGGGTGCAGAGAAGATTTATGAGGATGTTGCCAGGACTAGAGGGTGTGAGCTATAAGGAGAGGTTGAATAGGCTGGGTCTCTATTCCCTGGAGCACAGGAGGATGAGGGGTGATCTTATAGAGGTGTATAAGATCATGAGAGGAATAGATCGGGTAGATGCACAGAGTCTCTTGTCCAGAGTAGGGGAATCGAGGACCAGAGGACATAGATTGAAGGTGAAGGGAAAAAGCTTTAATAGGAATCTGAGGGGTAACTTTTTCACACAGAGGGTGGTGGGTGTATGGAACAAGCTGCCAGAGGAGGTAGTTGAGGCTGGGACTATCCCATCTTTTGAGAAACAGTTAGACAGGTACATGGATAGGACAGTTTTGGAGGGATATGGGCCAAACGCAGGCAGGTGGGACTAGTGTAGCTGGGACATTGTTGGCCAGTGTGGGCAAGTTGGGCCGAAGGGCCTGTTTCTATACTGTGACACTATCTAACTCAGCGGGTGAGGCAGCATCTCTTGAGAAAAAGGATGGATGGAGTTTCATGTCAGAACCCTTCTTCAGACTCAGCACTTTGTGCCTATCTCCGGTCCACTGAGTTACTCCAGCACTTTGTGCCTATCTTTGGTGTAAACCAGCATCTATTCCTTGGAGCGCAGGAAGATGAAGTCATGTTGCAGTTGTATAAGATGTTGGTGAGACCGCATTTAGGGTATTGTGGACACAAAATGCTGGAGTAACTCAGCGGGACAGGCAGCACCATCTGGAGAGAAGGAATGGGTGACGTTCTGGGTCGTTCCTTCCCACCTGTCGCGATTCTGCTGTTGGAATAACCAAAGACTCACACCGTGTTTAAGGTCCAAATACTTTATTAACGTTACAGCATAGATGACATCATACTAGAACGTTACTCTATAAGTGTGAGAAAAAGGCAGGGAAGCTTTCTGTTAAACTAGTGGGCGTAGCTACAAAGTATGACTCATAACATGAGTGACACTGATCTACATCCTTCCTCTTAAAGAATTAAACATCAGTACAAAACCATTAACTAAGTAAGGCATACATAGCAATTGATAATAAGCTGGAGGAAAGTCAAACATAGCCCGGGTACTTCACCACCAGCTTGCAAACACGACCAGCACGTGTACGATAAAGACCATCTCTGTTTTTCCCCACCGGGGACAGAGCCGGTGGCTTCACAGGTGAGGGAGAATGAACCAGCATTCCCGGTGATGAAACCGGGGACTGTGATGCAGGCGGAGGGGCCGTCGCCACTGGCAGAGCAGCCGATACAGAAGTGGGTTGTTGTGCTGGTGTAGGTGGATCAATGGCGCTGGACACAGACGGAAGTACACTTGTACGGTCTGGATAATACGGAGGTGGAGCTGGATCATTCACAGGCAGGATATGTTGTCTGCTACGCCTGTAGGTGCCACCATCGGCACTGACCATATACGAGTGTGGCTCAGAAGCAGTTCCAGAAATTACACCGATACGGTCATGGCCTTTGTCAGTCTGCAAACGAACCACCTGCCCCTTGGTTAATAGTGGCAGTGGCCTACTTGTTTTGTCATACCATTACTTTTGAATGTCACGCTTTTGTTGTAACCTGGTCTGGACTTCCGATGGTGGAACCACCTGTGGGATCAATACCTGATCTGCCACAGGCACCATGGCTCTGGTTTGCCTTGACAATAAATGTTGAGCAGGTGAACCCAAAATGGGGTCAGGGGAGATGTTGCATAAGTTGAGTAGATCCAGGAACACGTCGGAATCAGCTCTGTACGAATGTTCCATGAGCTGTTTGGCACTCGATCAGCTCGATGCGGCAGTTTGACTGCGGGAGAAGAATAAAGAACAGAGAACAGGGAAGAGATAAGACTTTTGCCTTCCATCACAGTGAGGAGGTGTTTGGAGATTCACTGTGATGGATGTTTGTGTGGAATTGTGTTAATTGTGTGTTTTGTTTTTTTGCTGTTATAACTGCAGGAACGAAATTTCGTTTGAACCTGGTGTTAAATGACAATAAATGGCATTCAAATCAAATCACTCTTGACAGCCCGCTCAGCTAGTCCATTCGACTGTGGATATTCAGGGCTGCTGGTCATGTGGTGAAAATCCCAGCGTGCAGCAAATTCCCTGAAGTGTTGGATGGTAAATTGACCCATTATCAGATAATAGTATACCCAGAGCTCCGTGGACTGAAAAATGGCGAGATAGTTTCGAAACCACCCCGTGAGAAGTGGGGCTGCTAAGAAAATCAATGTCAAACTATCCTGAATACGAATCGACGAGTACCAGGTACTGCTTGCCATGCCACTCAAATATGTCAGTTCCCACTGTAGACCACGGGAGTGCAGGAACGGGATGTGAAAGAAGTGGTTGCTTTTGTTGGTGAGGTGCCAAGCTGTTACACACTGCACAGGATGCCACATTCTCGGTGATGTATTCGGCCATGCCAGGCCAGTAAGACATGTTTCTTGCCCGTAGGACAGTAGCTTCAGCGCTTGGGTGCCCTGCATGGACTGCGTTAAAATACTTGCTGTGCAGCGAAGCAGGGACCACAGCCTTATGTTCTTTTAAAACAATACCATCCTGCAGCACTAGCTCATCACGGATGGCAAAGAAAGGCTGGACTGGCAGCGGAACGTTGTAGTGTTTATTTGGCCAGCCACGCTTAATGACGGAGGCAAGCAACCGTAAGTACTGTCAGCAGCAGTGTGGGCAACCAGGTCCTCCACACAGGGCGAGGGGATAAAAGACACGGCCATACAATAAAGTCATCATTCGGCGAGGGCGGATCCTCGCAGGTCTTCCGGGGTGCACGCGAGAGAGTGTCAGCCAGATGCATATCCTTAGCACGTTTGTAGATCAGAACAATGTCATATTTTTAAAGTTGCAGCAGCATCCGCTGTAGGCGGGCTGGATAGGCGTGGATCGGTTTGTTAAAGATGCTGATCAGAGGTTGGTGGTCAGTTTCAATCGTGACCGTGTGTCCAAAGATAAAGTCGTCGAATTTCTTGCAGGGGAAACAACCGGCAACAGCTCGTTCTCAATTTGGCCAGATCATTGTTCTGAGTCAGTCATGGTGCGCGAGGCATAGGCAACAGGCTTATTGCCGCTACCGTCATTTTGAAGACCAGTCGGTGTTGTGAGGCATCACAAGTCAGTGTGACCGGTCGTTTAGGATCAAAGTAAGCGAGTGTAGGGGCACAAGACATCTGCTGCTTAAGAGTGTCGAACGCCCTCTGCTGTTGCTCGTGCCAGGTCCAAGCAGTGTCCATGTGTGCAAGCTGGTGCAATGGGGCTGATATTTCTCTGAAACCTGGAATGAATTTGCTCAAGTAGTTCACCATACCAAGGAATCTCTTTCTGCGAACTTAGCTCGTCTGTGGGTGCTGGGAAGCTCGTTCATAGCACTGGTTTTCGCCGGATCCGTTTTTAGGTCGACTTTAGTAAACACATGGCCTAAGTATTTCACCTCATTTACCCTCAATTTGCATTTTTGAGGGTTCAGCTTGAGGTTGATGGCCTTGGCGCGATCCAGGACCTTTGTCAGGTTAGCTTCGTGTTTTCGACAATTCGTCCCGCAACAAGGATGTCATCCACTATGATGGAGCATGGGTAACCTGCAAACAACTGCTCCATAGCTTGTGGAAATACTTCACCAGCAGAGCTTATGCCAAAGGGCATGTGAAGAAATCTGTAATGTCCGAACGGAGTGCTGAAAGTGGTTAACTTGGAGGAGTTGTGTTCCAGCAAAATCTGCCAGAATGAACTCTTGGCATCTAGCACCGTGAATACTGTTGCCTCAGCCATCTGTGCTGCAATCTCATCCACAGTGCGCATGGGATAGTGAGGTTGTTTAATCGCTGTGTTTAGGTTCTTGGGATTGATACAAATCCGTATCTCATCTTTATTCTTCTTCGTTGCCACGACCATGGTGGAGACCCAATCCGAGGGGTCACCGACGGGAGCAATCACACCTAGAGACACCATTCTGTTAAGTTCACTTTGAACATGGTCCTGCATAGCATGGGGAATCTTGTGAGCTGGACGAACAACAGGAATTGCCTCAGGGTCAATGGTGATCGTGCACCTGACAAGCAGCCTGCCCAGCTTATCGTCAAACAAAATATTGTATTGTGTCAGAATTTGTTGGCTAAAGTCACAGGCTGTAGTCGGATGACAAACAGAGATAAGACCCATGTCTTGACATGCGTTGACACCTAGTAGAGACGGCACATTTTCACGAACCACATAGAAATCCAGGTTGTAGGCACGTGAGTTAAGACAGCAGAGTAACTCAACTTGACCAATAGGGTGCACTGGGCCTCCTGCAAATGGGATAAGGGAGGCGGCCGTTGGAATAACTTTTTAAACACAGCTAGGCAGATGACATTGCACCTGGCGCCAGAGTCAGCTTTCAGATAAAAGGTCTTGCCATTTACGAGCAAAGCGACCTTGGGGTCCAGTTGTTCATGCATTAAATCAGACAATGAATGAACATCGATGTCAAAACCTTCGCCAGCAGCCTGCAAATCCGTGGGAGCTGGTTGAGAGCATTCTGAGAGCAAGTGCTCATGACCAAGCGAATTAACAGATTGTCTTGTTTGAACTCTGTTGCTACGTGAAGTACAGCATTTAGAGAAATGATTTCTTTTGTTGCAAAATCGGCATTAATTTTCCATACGTAGGGCAACGGTCACGAACAGCAGCATGTGAACCCCCACAGTTAAAGCAATTGTCTATTAGTCTCAACTTGATAGAGGTATCAGGCACTTGAGGAAAACGGGGAGAGATTTGATAAGACATACCGGTAACATTAATTTCACGACCAGCAGAGTGTCCCAAGACTTTTGTATGAGCGTCAGCCATTTCAGCAATGCAACAGCGGTTTTCAGCAGTCTCTAGAGTGAGCTCAGCATCCCGCAGTAACTCGTCGCGTAATTTATCATTGTGGACACCATAGACCAAACGGTCTCGGACAAGGCTAACACATATATCCCTGAAATCGCATTGACTAGCAATGTGCTTCAGTGCACTGACATACATCTCCACAGGTTCTCCCTGTCTCTGGCTTCGGGAAAAGAACAAATGTCGCTCCATGACTAAGTTGGTTCGTAACTCACATAACTGTCGGTATTTGCATAGTAGGGCAGTCAGTGTCTCGGATAGATTCAGCAGGAGTCAAATCTAGCCGATTCATAGTGAAATCTTCTGGCATGTTGAGCAGCTTCTGTGCCTGCTAGATTAAGAAGAATTGACCCTCGAACACCGGGAGCAGCAGTAGGGTGAGCTGCTTCAATGTAGATTGAGAAATCCTCTTCAAATACTCGCCACCATTCTGCAAGATCCTCATCAAATACCAGGATCTCCGGTTTTCTGAGAGCAGAAGCCATTGCAATATCACTGGAGAAAACAACTAACTAAAATAAAAGTAATATAATTAAGCAAGGAGTGAGTCCATACACTCTGACACCATGTTGCGATTCTGCTGTTGGAATAACCATATACTCACACTGTGTTTAAGGTCCAAAGACTTTATTAACGTTGCAGCATAGGTGACTTCATTCTAGCACGTTACTCTATAAGTGAGAGAACAAGGCAGGGAAGCTTTCTGTTAAACTAGTGGGCGTAGCTACAAAGTATGACTCACAACATGAGTGACACTGATCTACACTACCCAAAAGAGGAATCGTTAGTTTCCACATTGAGTGGGAAGGGACTCCATGAGGCTGGTTGTTGCAGAATTCTCATCAGAGAGAGGACAAGAACTTCAAGTCTGAAGACGGGTCTCGACCCGAAACGTCACTCATTCCTTCTCTCCAGAGATGCTGCCTGTCCCGCTGAGTTACTCCAGCATTTTGTGTCTATCTTGAAGCAAGAAGGATGGATCATGATATGGAGCTGGCCCTGTTCCCTGGTTAAACTTACCGAATAGTGAAAGGCCCGGATAGAGTGGATGTGGAGAGGATGTTTCCACTAGTGGGAGAGTCTAGGACCAGAGGTCACAGCTTCAGAATTAAAGGCCGTTCCTTTAGGAAGGAGATGAGGAATTTCTTTAGTCAGAGGGTGGTGAATCTGGAATTCTTTGCCACAGACGGCTGTTGAGGCCAAGTCAGTGGATATTTTTAAAGCATAGATAGATTCTTGATTAGTGTAGGTGTCAGGGGTTATGGGGAGAAGGCAGGAGAATTGGGTTTGGAGAGAGATAGATCAGCCATGATTGAATGGCGGAGTAGACTTGATGGGCCGAATGGCCTGATTCTGCTCCGGTGACTTAAGAGTGAATGAGCCCTGATCCACATCCCCTGGACTGCTGATTCCTTGCGTCTGGCCCGCGCTCCTGTAGCCACAGTGTGGATCTCATCCTCTAGCGAGTTGTTGGCAGACAGACGGCTATACATGGGAGATCATGTTTGTGTTTTTAGGATCGGTACGAAGCCAGCGAGCTCACGTCCGGGATTTACCCCCAAGTATCCAAGTGGAATCGTTGGGACTCCCCCAACCTGCGGCCCCAGCGAAACGACGTCTTCAGGCCCAGGGACTTCCGACGGCCCATCTTCCACCGAGTACAGGTAACGCGCATCCCCGCCTCACCCTCCCACCTTCCTCCCACACCTCCTCACCCTTCCCCTCCCTCTCACACCTCCTCACCCCCCTCCCTACCACACCTCCTCACCCTCCCTCCCTCCCACACCTCCTCACCCCCGCTTCCCACACCTCCTCACCCTCCCCCCTCACCCCCCCTCCCTCCCAGACCTCCTCACCCCCTCCCACACCTCCACCCTCACCCTCCTTCCCTCCCTCCTCAGCCCCCTCCCTCCCACATCTCCTCAGCCCCCTCCCTCCCACATCTCCTCACCCCCCTCCCTCCCACATCTCCTCACCCCCTCCCTCCCACACCTCACCCTCCCCCTTCCTCCCACACCTCCTCATCCCCCCTCCCTCCCATACCTCCTCACCACCCCTCCCACACCTCACCCCCCCTCCCACACCTCACCCCCCTCCCTCCTCACTCACCCCCCTACCACACCTCCTCACCCCCCTCCCTCCCTCCCACACCTACTCACCCCCTCCCTCCCACACCTCCTCACTCATCCCCCCTCCCATTCCTCCTCACCCCCTCCCTCCCTCCCACACCTCACCCCTCCCACAGCTCCACACCCTCCCCCTCCCACACCTCACTCCCTCCCACACTCCTCAACCCCCCTCCTCCCACACCTCCTCACCCTCATCCCACCCTCCCAGCTCCCTACCCCACACCACAGCGAGACGAGGTCTTCAGGCCCAGGGGCTTCCAACAGCCCATCTTCCATCCCATTCCAGGTAACGCACATGTCCTGCCTCCCTCATCCCCCCCCCTCCCTGCACACCTCCCCCCTCCACTCTGCACACACAGCCTCTGCCGCTGGCAATCGTAGCCAACCTGGGAGATGCGGGCGTCCGGTTCCCTGGTGGTGGCCAGTCAGGACCACAGGGCGGGCGGTCGGTGAGCAAGGCCCTTTGGCACGCTTGCCTTCACTGAGTGCAGGAGGTGGGCATCATGATGCAGCTGTACCAGTCGTTGGTGAGACCACACTTGGAGATACTGTGTCTCCAGCCACATGTCCCCAGTGTCTAGCCGCCCAGCCAAAGAACGGATGGCATGACCTTGGAGAGGGTGCTGAGCAGATTGACCAGGGTGGTACCTGGGCTTGCGGGCTGGAGTTACAAGGAGGGAGGGGGTGGACAGGCTGCCCCAGGGGGCAGGGGACAGTGTCGGGGTCAGTCAGGGGTACCCTGTCCTTGGGGGGGGGGAGGGGCTGTGATGTCAGGGGGGGGAGGGGGATGGGTCAGCCTCTCCCTCCCTCCTGTGAGTGAGTTGTATCTCACACTCAGACTGACGCGAGTGCGCTGTGTGTTACAGACTTTGTGCATCTGATGTGAGATCTTGACCATGACGCTCTCCCTGCCGTTGACACGCCGAGCTCATCCCACAACTCTTCACATTGCCCAACCAAGCAATAAATATATCTACATGCACCGTTCCTTTATTCTCTTTGTCTTTCCTCCATTTCCTTCGCCACCAAGCAGGCCAGCACGGTGCCGCAGCGGGTAGAGCTGCTGCCTCACAGCGCCACAGACCCGGTTCCATCCTGACTACGGGTGCTGTCTGTACGCAGTTTGTACGTTCTCCCTGTGACCGCGTGGGTTTTCTCCGGGTGCTCCGGTTTCCTCCACACTCCAAAGACGTGCAGGTTTGTAGGTTAATTGGCTTTGGTTAAAAAGTGTAAATTGTCCTTAGTGTGTGTAGGATAGTGTTAGTGTGTGGGGATCACTGGTCGGCGCGGACTCGGTGGGCCGAAGGGCCTGAGAGAGTTAGATTTAGCTCTTAGGACTAACGGAATCAAGGATATGGGGAGAAAGCAGGAACGGGGAACTGATTCTGGATGATCAGCCATGATCATATTGGCTCAAAGAACCGAATGGCCTACTCCTGCACCTATTGTCTATTCCGCGCTGGATCTCTAAACTAAATGAATGTAAACAGCAAACCAGACCAGACAAAGAACTACAAGCCAGAGTTTAGAGTTACAGCGTGTGAGGCAGCAGCTCTACCCGCTGCGCCGCCATGCCGCCCACGTTGAGAGTCTTCAGTGTAACATAGGCAAAGCGGCAACAGTCGTGTGCGGGGCCCACGTCCACGTTTGGAATATTGCCGGCAGTTCTGGTCACCCCCTTACAGCAAGGATGTGGAGGCTGAGGAGGTTCACTGGAATACCGCACGGGATTAGAGGGTTGGACAAACGCTGTCCCCGGAGCGTCGGAGGTTGAGGGGAGACCTGATAGAAGTTTCTAAAATTATCAGAAGCACCAACAGGGTGGACAGTCAGAACCTTTCCTCCAGAGTGAAGATGTCCAAGACACGAGGGCAGGGCTGTAAGGTGAGAGGGGCAAAGTCTAAAGGAGAGGGTGGTGGGTGCCTGGTACCCCCTGCCAGGGGTGGGGGTGGAGGCTGCCAGGGGTGGGGGTGGAGGCAGATACCATAGTGGTGTTTAAGAGGCTTTTAGATTGGCACATGGATATGCAGGGAATGGAGGGATATGGATTAATGCGGGTGTTTATGGAAGAAGGCAGGAGAACGGGGTTAGGAGGGAGAGATAGAACAGCCACGATTGACTGGTGGAGTAGACTTGATGGGCTGAATGGCCTAATTATGCTCCAATCATTTATGAGGCAGAAGAGAAGAGTTGAACTTGGCATCATGTTGGGCAGAATTTCATCATGTGGGCCGAATGGCCTGTGGCTGTGCTGTTCCACGCGTCGTGCCGGTTGTCCCAGTGAGTTGCCTCCTCTCCCCACACAGGCCGTGGGTCAGATGGTCAGGATCATCTTGCCAACGCCCCCCCCTGCATGATCAGCTCGTGGGTCAGGGCCGCCTGGTCCAGCGGGAACTCGGACCCCACCACCGGCCTCAGCCAGCCCACCTCCATCCCCGCCAACAGTGCAGCCACCGTCTCCTGCAGCTCCTTCTGTTGGAACCAAACAACCATCAGTTAGAGTCATAGAGTGATACAGCGTGGAAACTGGCCCCGACCCATCGCGCCCACAACCGCCCAACATGTCAACACCGCCCAACATGTCAACACCACCCAACATGCCCACACCCCCCCAACATGTCCCAGCTACACTAGTCATAGAGTGATACAGTGTGGAAACAGGCCCTTCGGCCCATCTTGCCCACACCGCCCAACATGTCCCAGCTACACTAGTCACAGAGTGATACAGCGTGGAAACAGGCCTTCAGCCCAACTTGTCCACACCACCCAACATATCCCAGCTACCCTAGTCCCACTTGCCTGCGCTTGGTCCACATCCCTCTAAACCTGTTCTATCCATGTCCTTGTCCAATTGTTTCTTAAACGATGGGATAGTCCCAGCCTCAACTACCTCCTCTGGCAGCTTGTTCCATACACCCACCACCCTCTGTGTGAAAAAGTTACCCCTCAGATTCCTATTAAATCTTTCCCCTTCACATTGAACCTATGTCCTCTGGTCCTTGATTTACGTACTCTGGGCAAGAGACTCTGTGCATCTACCCGATCTATTCCTCTCATGATTTTATACACCTCTATAAGATAGACAATAGACAATAGGTGCAGGAATAGGCCATTCGGCCCTTTGAGCCAGCACTTCCATTCAATGTGATCAAGGCTGATTATCCCTAATCAGTACCCCGTTCCTGCCTTCTCCCCATATTCCCTGACTCCGCTCTCTTTAAGAGCCCTATCTAGCTCTCTCTTGAAAGTTTCCAAAGAACCGCCTCCACCGCCCTCTGAGGCAGAGAATTCCACAGACACAATTCTCTGTGTGAAGAAGTGTTTCCTCATCTCCGTTCTAAATGGCCGACCCCTTATTCTTAAACAGTGGACCCTGGTTCTGGACTCCCCCAACATTGGGAACAAGATCTCCCCTCATCCTGCGCTCCATGGAATAGAGCCTCAGCCTACTCAACCTCCCCCTGTAGCTCACACCCTCTAGTCCTGGCAACATCCTCGTGAAAGTTCATGTGATAGGAGCAGAATCAGGCTGTTTGGCCCATCATGTCTACTTTGCCATTCAATCATGGCTGATCTATTCTAGAGTCTTGGCAGCATCCTCAATCAAACTATGGCACATCTTTGTCAGAGGTCATGGTTTATCCTAACGCTCGTTTTCTGTAGCCCAACTAATTTTATTCAAGTTCTTATCTAATGCGATTACTACTGAGGACTACCGTGGAGCTGCTTTAAATACCTGGGAGTCCACATCACAGAGGATCTGACATGGACTACACACACTGCCGCTCTGGTGAGTAAGGCAAGGCAGCGCCTTTACCACCTCAGGCAGCCGAGGAAATTCAGAGTCTGTCTGAGGATCCTTCAGTGCTTCTACTGTGGGGCTGTAGAAAGCATCTTGTCCGGCAACATCATAATCTGGTTTGGGAACAGCTCTGCCCAGGACAGGAAGGCTCTGCAGGGAGTAGTGCGTTTGGCCCAACGCACAATGAGAACTACGCTGCAGGACCTATACACCAGGAGGTGCAGATCCAGAGCCAGCAACATTAGGGGACCCCTACCACCCCAGCAACGGACTGTTCCAGCTGCTACGGTCAGGCAAACGCCTCCGCTGTCACGCTGTGAAAACAGAGAGGATGAGACGGAGTTTCTTCCCACAGGCCGTCAGGACTGTAAACTGTGATCTCACCACGGACTCATTTACTGTTGTGTGGTGTCTTTTTTTAAACATTTTTTTTTTCTAACATGTAAATACTGATTCTGTTCTGTTCTGTAGTTTTTGCCCAATCCGCAGGCATCGCCACTTTTCATTTCATTGCACATCTTGTATGTGTATGTGACAAATAAACTTGACTTGACTCCAATTTCCTCGAGTTATTAAGGGATAATTAGAGGGTGGGAATCTCAGGATGATAGTGGAGAATAGATCATTATAAGTTCATGTGATAGGAGCAGAATTAGGCCATTCAACCCATCAATCATGGCTGATCTATCTCTCCTAACCCCATTCTCCCGCCTTCTCCCCATAACCTGACACCCGCACTAATCAAGAATCTATCAATCTCCACCTTAAATATATCCACTGACTTGAATTCCACAGATTCACCACCCTCTGACGAAAGAAATTCCTCCTCATCTCCTTCCTAAAAGAACGTCCTTTCATTCTGAGGCTGTAACCTCTGGTCCTAGACTCTCCCACTGGTGGAAAGCATCCGGAGAAAACCACGCGGTGATGGGGAGAACGTGCAAACTCTGTATAGACAGCACCCGTTGTCAGGATCGAACCCGGGTCTCTGGCGCTGCAGCGTGGGCTTTCTCAGGGTGCTGACTACGGGCACTGTCTGTACGGAGTTTGTACATTCTCCCCGTGACCTGCGTGGGGGGTTTTCCGGGTGCTCCGGTTTCCTCCACACTCCAAAAGAAGTGCAGGTTTGTAGGTTAATTGGCGTTGGTAAAAATCGTAAATTGTCCCTAGTGTGTGTAGGACAGTGTTAGTGGGTGGGAATCGCTGGTTGCGCGGACGGACCTGGTGGGCCGAGGGCTGTTCCAATCAGGCGTGTAGCAGATCCCTCTTTGTGTATTGTTAATGTCGCTGCAAATGCCCAATGGGAGTGGCGGTGCCTAACGGCAGCGGCTCAACTACAGTCGTCCGTCTTTTTTTTAATTTTTTGTCTTGTTAAATGTATGTCCTGAGCTTAGTTTTTATTATTTTTTATTTTATTTTTATTATTTTTTAGCTGTGTATATGTGGGGGTGGAGGGGGGGATTATGGGGGAAACCGTTAATCTCTTCCCTATACGGGGACCCGACTTTTTCCTGTCGGATCTCCAATGTTGTTGGGCCTAACATTGTGGAGTCGGCAGCGGCCTCCGGCCTGGACCAACCTGAGGGCTCCAGTCGCGGAGCCTGGGACCTGACATCGCGGAGCTGGCCGGCTTTGGAGCAGGGAGAGCTGTGGTGGCGCTCGGCTGCGACCCGACTTTGGAGCTTCGGAAGCTCCGGCTGCGGGCCCGGTGGACAGGAACATTGGGAGCTCCAGGTCCCTGGTGGAGACGGCTTTTCGGAGCTCCCGCAACGGCAACTTCTCCCGCTGGAATCGCGAGGTTTGGAGGACACGGAGCGAGGCCTAACATCGCCCCGCGCGGACTTACCATCGTCTGCCGGGGGCTCTAACATCGGAGCCCCAGTTCGCCTAGATGCTGCAGTTGGACTGCGGGTTGGACTGCGGGTTGGACTGCTTGAACCGCGGGGTTTGAAGGACACGGAGCCGGGGCCTGGCATCGCCCGGCGTGGCTAAATGGCTACAGGACTTACCATCGTCCGCCGGGGGCTTTAACACCGGAGCCCCAGTCGCCTCGACGCTGCAGTTGGACTGCTGGACCGCGGGTGAAGAATAAAGGGAAGAGATAAGACTCTGCCTTCCATCACAGTGAGGAGGTGTTGGAGACTCACTGTGATGGATGTTTATGTAAACTGTGTTAAGTGTGGGTCTTGGTTTTTTTTGTAATGTAAAAAAACTAGTAATGATATTTCGTTCAAGCCTAGGTTTGAATGACAATAAATAGCATTCTATAGTCCAGGAGCTGATCTTACCTTGGTTGCCGAACCGAGCGAAATACCAATGATGCTGCTCTCCTTGGCCATGGTATCTCTGGGGTTAATCTCAATGCTGCCACGACAGCCCACAATCTGCACCAGAAACACACAACACACTCGCACACAGTGCTGGAGTAACTCAGCGGGTCAGGCAGCATCAGTGGGGAACATGGATAGGTGACGTTTCACAGAGTACTGGAGTAACTCAGCGGGTCAGGCAGCATCAGTGGGGAACATGGATAGGTGACGTTTCACAGAGTGCTGGAGTAACTCAGCGGGTCAGGCAGCATCAGTGGGGAACATGGATAGGTGACGTTTCATAGAGTGCTGGAGTAACTCAGCGGGTCAGGCAGCATCTCTGGAGAACATGGATAGGTGAGGTTTCAGGTTGGAAGGGTTCGACTAAAATGTGACCTATTACTTTTTGAGCAGGGGAGGGGTGAGGGGAGGAGGGGGCAAAGGTGTTGGGGGGGTGAAGGTGTTGTGGGGGGAGGAGTGGGCGAATGATCGGTGCCCAGTGATCGGTGCCCGGTGATCGGTGCTCATTGATCGGTGCCTTGATCGGTGCCTAGTGATCGGTGCTCATTGATCGGTGCCCAGTGATCGGTGCTCATTGATCGGTGCCCAGTGATCGGTGCTCATTGATCGGTGCCCAGTGATCGGTGCTCATTGATCGGTGCCCAGTGATCGGTGCTCATTGATCGGTGCCAGTGATCGGTGCTCATTGATCGGTGCCCAGTGATCGGTGCTCATTGATCGGTGCCCAGTGATCGGTGCCCGGTGATCGGTGCCCGGTGTTCGGTGCTCATTAATCGGTGGCTGCTGATCGGTGATCGGTGCCGTGATTGGTGCCTGGTGATCGGTGCCCAGTGGTCGGTGCCCAGTGATTGGTGCCCAGTGATTGGTGCCCGGTGCTCATTGATCGGTGCCTGGTGATTGGTGCCTGGTGATTGGTGCCTGGTGATTGGTGCCTGGTGATTGGTGCCCAGTGATCGGTGCCCAGTGATTGGTGCCCAGTGCTCATTGATCGGTGATGTGCCCAGTGATCGGTGCCCAGTGATCGGTGCCTGGTGATCGGTGCTCATTGATCGGTGCCCAGTGATTGGTGCCCAGTGCTCATTGATCGGTGCCTGGTGATCGGTGCCCAGTGATCGGTGCCGTGATTGGTGCTCATTGATCGGTGCCTGGTGATCGGTGCCGGTGATTGGTGCCCGGTGATCGGTGCCTGGTGATCGGTGCCCGGTGATCGGTGCCTGGTGATTGGTGCCCGGTGATCGGTGCCTGGTGATCGGTGCCTGGTGATTGGTGCCCGGTGATCGGTGCCCGGTGATTGGTGCCTGGTGATCGGTGCCCGGTGATTGGTGCCCGGTGCCCAGTGATCGGTGCACATTGATTGGTGCCCGGTGATCGGTGCCCGGTGCCGGCCCTCACTCACCACCACTCTGCCGGCCACCGAGAGCAGCCGCAGATCCCTGGCCAGGTTGACGTTGGATAACATCTCGATGATGACGTTGACTCCAGCAATCCCGATGTAACCCTGGCACCAAAGGTGAGTCACGTTATTCCCTTCACTGTGTTGTGTCCAGTATGTGTGATAGTGTAGAGTACACGTGTAGCATCTCTACACTGTGGACAACTCGACTGTAAGCATGGATCTGATTGAGATTGTACAACTCCTCCCCCCTGTGTCGTGGGGTAGACTGACTGCCCCCCCCCCCCCCCGCTCTGTCGTGGGGTAGACTGCCCCCCCCCCCGCTCTGTCATGGGGTAGACTGACTGCCCCCCTCCCCGCTCTGTCACGGGGTAGACTGACTGCCCCCCCCCTCTGTCGTGGGGTATACTGACTGCCGCCGCCACCCCCCCCTCTGTCGTGGGGTAGACTGACTGCTCCCACCCCCCCCCTCTGTCGTGGGGTAGACTGACTGCTCCCACCCCCCCCCCCTCTGTCGTGGGGTAGACTGACTGCCCCCCCCCTCTGTCATGGGGTAGACTGACTGCTCCCACCCCCCACCCCCCCCCCCCCTCTGTCGTGGGGTAGACTGACTGCTCCCACCCCCCCCCCCTCTGTCGTGGGTAGACTGACTGCTCCACCACCCCCCCCCCCTCTGTCGTGGGTAGACTGACTGCTCCCACCCCCCCCCCCTCTGTCGTGGGGGTAGACTGACTGCTCCCACCCCCCCCCCCTCTGTCGTGGGGTAGACTGACTGCTCCCACCCCCCCCCCTTCTGTCGTGGGGTAGACTGACTGCTCCACCCCCCCCTCTGTCGTGGGGTAGACTGACTGCTCCCACCCCCCCCTCTGTCGTGGGGTAGACTGACTGCTCCCACCCCCCCCCTCTGTCGTGGGGTAGACTGACTGCTCCCACCCCCCCCTCTGTCGTGGGGTAGACTGACTGCTCCCACCCCCCCCCCCTCTGTCGTGGGGTAGACTGACTGCTCCACCCCCCCCCCCTCTGTCGTGGGGTAGACTGACTGCCCCCCCCTCTGTCGTGGGGTAGACTGACTGCTCCCACCCCCCCCTCTGTCGTGGGGTAGACTGACTGCTCCCACCCCCCCCCCCTCTGTCGTGGGGTAGACTGACTGCTCCCACCCCCCCCCCCCCTCTGTCGTGGGTAGACTGACTGCTCCCACCCCCCCCCTCTGTCGTGGGGTAGACTGACTGCTCCCACCCCCCCCCCCTCTGTCGTGGGGTAGACTGACTGCCCCCCAATATCTGCACATCCCAATCCTGGACTTTCCACTCGTCACATTCGACGCTCCAACCGCGGCGTGCGGACTTTAACCGAGGAGCTCGCCGTCTCGGGTAGTGACCGACGTCGGGAAGCTCCAAAAGCCGCACGATGTTCGACCAGCCCCGACCCGGGCCAGATCGCCCGGCGCGGGGGAGCTGAGATTCCCCCCCCCCGATGCAGGAGTTGATCGCCCCGACGAGGAGGCCCACCGCCGGCTACGGGAGTAAGATCGTCCCGGCAACGGAAGGTTAGAGACCCCCGTCCGCTGGAGGACAAAGAAGGGAAGAGATTGAACTTTTTGTCGCCGTCCATCACAGTGAGGAATGTGGAGGAGTCACTGTGGTGGATGTTTATGTTAAAATGTATTTGTGTGTTCCGTTGCTTTTTATTGGTATGACTGTATGGCAAATGAAATTCCTTGGGGTTCAAAACATACTTGGCTAATAAAGTATGATTCTGATTTAATTTTATGGTTCATGTATTGTGTTGTGTTTTTATGACTGGACAGACCAATCCCCTCCTGGATAAATATAGTTCTATCGTA
>JAXLNO010005766.1:0-56040 GCA_038087875.1 Malacoraja senta | reverse complement strand
GCGATCACCTCATACACTGCACTATCCTGCACACACAAGCGACAATTCACAATATCAGCGGGGATTTTAAATAAAAGTAGAACACCGAGTGCTGGAGTAGCTCAGCGGGTCAGCAGCATCTGTGGAGAACATGGATTCAGTCACTCCTGCACTTTGTGCCTTTTTTTAAAGACTAGCGCCTGCAGTTCTCGTTTCTACAGGGTCTTTTTGCAGTCTCTGTGGGAAATTGTTATTTCCTACAACTGGTCTAAACTGGGACTGAGAGCCTTTGCTCTTGGGCAGTGACTCGGGGTGAATGGACTCATCCCAGGATCAGGCGCTGGGCAGCCGATGGGCAAAGGGCAGCTGCCCGGGAGAGGGAGGGGGAGGCTGAAGAGGGGAGTTCACGTTATAGTAGAATTAGGCCATTTGGCCCATCGAGTCTACTCCGCCATTCAATCATGGCTGATCTATCTCTCCCTCCTAACCCCATTCTCCTGCCTTCTCCCCATTTCCCCTGACACCCGTACTAATCAAGAATCAGTCTATCTCTACCTTAATATACCCACTGACTTGGCCTCCACAGCCGTCTGTGGCAAAGATTCCACAGATTCACACCTTCTGGCTAAAGAAGACCGTCCTTTAATACTGAGGCTGTGCCCTCTGGTCCTAGACTCTCGCACAAGTGGAAACATCCTCTCCACATCCACTCTATCCAGGCCTTTCACTATTCTGTACATTTCAATGATGTCCCCCCTCATTCTTCTAAACTCCAGCGAGTACAGGCCAGTGCCGACAAACGCTTATCGTATGTTAACCCAATCTTTCCTGGGATCATTCTTGTAAACCTCCTCTGGACCCTCTCCAGAGCCAGCACATCCTTCCTCAGATATGGGGTCCAAAATTGCTCACAATGCTCCAAATGCAGCCTGACCAGCGCCTTATAGAGCCTCAGCTCAGAGCTCAGTGGGAGGGGAGGGGGAAGGGGGAGGGGGAAGGGGGAGGGGGGAGGGGGATGGGGGGTCTCCAGAGCTGTTAGCTGAATACCTGGCGACCACTCATTGTCAAGAGAGTCTTTAAAATTTAGAGATACACCGTGGAAACAGGCCCTTCGGCCACCGAGTCCGCACCGACCAGCGATCCCCGCACTCTAACACTACCTACATACACTTGGGACAATTAACAATTTACAGAAGCCAATTAGCCTACAAACTTTGTAGTGTGTGAGGAAACCAGAGCACCCGGAGGAAAACCCATGCAGGTCACGGGGAGAACGTGCAAACTCCACACAGACAGCACCCGTAGTCAGGATGGAACCCGGGTGTCTGGCGCTGTGAGCAGCAGCTCTACCCACTGCGCCACCGTGCGGCCCTGCGTCGAGAGAGTTTAATTGTCATATGAACCAACAACAGAACAATGCCATTCTTACTGGCCGCAGCTAAACAGGTATTAACAACATAATGAAAAGATCAACAAATTATTAACTCCAAAACCACAGCAAAAGAGCCTGAAGTCCACAGTTCACCCAAAGACAGTTCATCGTGAGGTTAGTGTTGCACAAACAAGCAGGCAGCCAGCATCGTCAGAGACTCACACACCACCCCCACACCACGCCCCCCCACACCCCCACACACACTCCCCACACACCATCCCTCACCCCCCCCACACACCATCCCTCACCCCCCCCACACACCACCTCTCACCCCCCTCCTCACCACCCCTCCACACACCACCCCCCCACACCCCCCCCCACACCACCCCTCCACACACAACCCCTCACCCCCCCACACACCACCCCTCACCCCCCACCCCCCCCCCACACACCACCCCCCCACCCCCCCACCCCCCCACACAAACACCCCCACACACCTCACCCACCCTCACACCAACACCCCACACACAACCCCTCACCCCCCCACACACCACCCCTCACCCCCCCCCCACACCCCCCCCACACACCACCCCCCCACACAACACACCCACACACCACCCCCACACCCACCCCCCCTCCCCACACCACCCTGGCCACGCTCTCATCTCGCTGCTACCATGGGGAAGAAGGTACAGGAGCCTGAAAACCGTGACCTTCAGGTTCAGAACAGCTTCTTCCAACAACCATCAGGCTCTTGAACACGGCAACCTCATATAAGCTCTGAATTACATAGACTATTATTATTATTATTATTGCACCATCATTGTTTGTTTTGTGTGTACAAGTTACCACGTGTTCAATTTTAGCACAGACATTCCATTTGTGGCCCTCCTTTGTTCTCACTCCCCCCCCCCCAAACACCGGCTCCCCCTCATTTCTTGGTGCCCCCCTCCTTTGTTCTCGCTGCCCCCCCCCCCCCCCCCCAAGTTGAAGTGAAACATGAATTAATTGTCGACAAAAATGCTGGAGAAACTCAGCGGGTGCAGCAGCATCTATGGAGCGAAGGAAATAGGCAACGTTTCGGGCCGAAACCCAAGGGGTTTCGGGCCGAAACGTCGCCTATTTCCTTTGCTCCATGGATGCTGCCGCACCCGCTGAGTTTCTCCAGCACTTTTGTCCACCTTTTGTCCACCTTCGATTTTCCAGCATCTGCAGTTCCTTCTTGAATTAATTGTGTTTGTTTTTTACGATTCTGAGAGAAAGGAGACCGGGTGTTCACGTGTGGGACGGTGAGCGGTGGATACGCTGAGTACACCGTCGCTGCCGGGGACACCGTTTACCGTTACGGACAGTCTGAGCTACAAGCAAGGATCGGCGATCGGCACACCGTACTTCACCGCCTACCGAGCCCTCTTGCAAAAGTGAGCACCTGTACAATCAACACCAGTGTCTCCAGAGTGTCACTGTCCAACGATAGACACAGAGTTGCTGGAGTAACTCAGTGGGTCAGGCAGCATCTGTGGAGTGAAGGAATGGGTGACGTTTCGGGTCGAGACCCTTCCTCACGCTGCCGGGGAGATTGGGCTACAGTGCCAGTCCGCGGGTCCACATCCAGTGGGGGCCAGTCTGAAGAAGGGTTTCGGCCCGAAACTTTACCTATTTCCTTCGCTCCATAGATGCTGCTGCACCCGCTGAGTTTCTCCAGCATTTTTGTGTACCTTCCAGTGGGGGCTACATCTCTCACACAGACTTCGTTCTGTTTTCAGAGCCCAGGCCAAGGCAGGAGAGACCGTCCTGGTCCACGGGGCCAGCGGAGGGGTAAGCTGCAACCACTGTACAAGCACAACGCTAGCATCCAACCTGAGGGCACTCGAATGGAGCGGCTGGGCTTGTACACTCTGGAGTTTAGACGGATGAGAGGGATCTCATTGAAACATATAAGATTATTAAGGGTTTGGACACACTAGAGGCAGGAAACATGTTCGATGTTGGGGAGTCCAGAACCTGGGGCCACAGTTTAAGAATAAGGAGTAAGCCATTTACAACGGAGACGAGGAAACACTTTTTCTCACAGAGAGTGGTGAGTCTGTGTAATTCTCTGCCTCAGAGGGCGGTGGAGGCAGGTTCTCTGGATGCTTCAAGAGAGAGCTAGATAGAGCTCTTAAAAATAGCGGAGTCAGGGGATATGGGGAGAAGGCAGGTACGGGGTACTGATTGTGGATGATCAGCCATGATCACATTGAATGGCGGTGCTGGCTCGAAGGGCCAAATGGCCTACTCCTGCACCTATTGTCTATTGAATATAAAATCATGAGAGGAATAGATCGGGTAGACGCACAGAGTCTCTTGCCCAGAGTAGGGGAATCGACGACCAGAGGACATGGGTTCAAGGTGAAGGGGAAAAGATTTAATAGGAATCTGAGGGGTAACTTTTTCACACAGAGGGTGGTGGGTGTATGGAATTAGCTGCTGGAGGAGGTAGTTGAGGCTGGGACTATTGCAACGTTTAAGAAACAGTTAGACAGGTACATGGATAGGACAGGTTTGGAGGGATACGAGCCAAATGCAGGCAGGTGGGATTAGTGTAGCTGGGCATGTTGGCCGGTGTGGGCAGGTTGGGCTGAAGGGCCTGTTTCCACACTGCATCACTCTATGACTCTATAAAAGCAAGGATGCAGTGCTGATGCTTTATAGGGCACCGGTTAGACCGCATTTGGGGCATTGTGAGCAATTTTGGGCCCCCGTACCTGAGGAAGTATGTGCTGGCGTTTGAGAAGGTGCAGAGGAGGTTTACGAGAAAGATCCCAGGACTGAGTGGGTTAACGTACGATGCGCGTTTGACGGCACTGGGCCTGTACTCGCTGGATCCGTATCCCTCCATTCCGTGCATATCCATGTGCCTATCTGAAAGCCTCTTAAACACCACTATGGTATCTGCCTCCACCCCCACCCCTGGCAGTGCATTCCAGGCACCCACCACCCTCTGTGTTAATCAACCTGCCCCGCACATCTTTAAACTTCCCCCTCTCACCATAAAGCTGCGCCCTCAGCCTTTGACATTTTCCCTTGGGGGAGAAATGCTTTGCCTGTCTACCCCATCTAGCACTGAGAGAGAGCAGGGGAGGGGTCAGCAGGAGAGAGGGCTGGGAGAGAGGATGTGGGGGAGGGGACAATGGGGTGGAGGAGAGGGTTGGGGGGAGAGTCCAGCGATCAGCGCGGGAAGGGTGATGGAGGGGCGTGGGGAGCGGGCAGCGGTCAGTGGCAGAGGCCGGGCTCAGTGGGGGATGAGGGTGAGGGTCGGCGGGGGAGAGGGGACGGGGGGCGGCGGGAGAGGGCATTGAGGGTCGTGAGGGCAGGGGTCAGCATGGGGTGAGAGGGCAGGGGTCAGCGTGGGGTGAGAGGGCAGGGGTCAGCATGGGTGAGAGGACAGTGGTCGGCGTTTAGTGAGAGGGCATGGGTCAGCGTGGGTGGAGAGGCATGGGTCAGCATGGGGTTAATAGGGCAGGGGTCGGCGTGGGGTGAGGGCATGGGTCAGCGTGGGGTGAGGGCATGGGTCAGCGTGGGGTGAGAGGGCAGGGGTCAGTGTGGGGTGAGAGGGCATGGGTCATCGGGTGAGAGGGCAGGGGTCGGCGTGGGGAAGGTGGGGTGAGGGCGGCGGTGATGTCGGGGAGCTGTGTTCCAGCTCTGCCCCATGACAGTCGGTGCTGGTTTACAGGTGGGGACAGCAGCCTGTCAGATCGCCAGAGCGCTGGGCATGAAGGTTCTGGGCACGGCCGGCACGTCAGAGGGCATGAGTCTGGTGGAGAGCAGCGGGGCGCACAGGGCCTTCAACCACCGGCAAATGGGATACACCGACTTCATAGAGGTACAGACCCCCCCAAACCCCACTGTCCCCCTCCCTCCCCTTCCCCTCTCTCCCCCTTCCTCCCCTCCCCCTCCCTCCCTCACCCTCTCACCCCCTCTCTCACCCTCTCACCCCTCCCCCCTCCCTCCCTCCCCTCCATCCCTCCCTGCCCTCATTGTCACGTGTATTAAGGTACAGTGAAAAGCTTTTAGCTTAGTTTTGATATACAGCGCGGAAACAGCTCTTCGGCCCACTGAGTTCCCGCCGACCAGCGATCCCGCACACTAACACTACCCTACACACACTGGGGACAATTTACATTTACACCAAGCCAATTAACCTACAAACCTGGACGTCTTTGGAGTGTGGGAAGAAATTGAAGATCTCGGAGAAAACCCACGCAGGTCACGGGGAGAACGTACAAACTCCGTACAGACAGCACCCGTAGTCAGGATGGAACCCGGGTCTCTGGCGCTGTGAGGCAGCAGCTCTACCCGCTGCACCACCGTGACGCCCTTTTTATTTACAATCTAATCATATCAGATAATATAGAACATAGAAAATAGGTGCAGGAGGAGGCCATTCGGCCCCTTCGAGCCAGCACCGCCGTTCATTGTGATCATGGCTGATCGTCCCCAATCAATAACCCGTGCCTGCCTTCTCTATCTAACTCTCTCTTAAATCCATCCAGTGATTTGGCCTCCACTGCCCTCTGTGGCAGGAATTCCACAAATTCACAACTCTCTGGGTGAAAACGTTTTTTTCTCACCTCAGTCTTAAATGGCCTCCCCTTTATTCTAAGACTGTGGCCCCCTGGTTCTGGACTCGCCCAACATTGGGAACATTTTTCCTGCATCTAGCTTGTCCAGTCCATTTATAATTTTATATGTTTCTATAAGATTCCCCCTCATCCTTCTAAACTCCAGTGAATACAAACCTAGTCTTTTCAATCTTTCCTCATATGACAGTCCCAGGGATCAATCTTGTGAACTACGCTATCCATAGGTACAAATCAAGCTAAACTTGAGAACATTTGGTGAATTGCAATGGTGTTGAACAATTCTCCATTTTATAGTTTAAATCTAGGATTAAAATCAGTTCAGTTGAGTTTATTGTCACGTGTACCGAGGTTAGATGAAAAGCTTCTGTTGCGTGCTAACCAGTCAGCAGAATGACAATACGATACGATAGAACTATATTTATCCCAGGAGGGGATTGGTCTGTCCAGTCATAAAAACACAACACAATACATGAACCATAAAATTAAATCAGAATCATACTTATTAGCCAAGTATGTTTTGAACCCCAAGGAATTTCATTTGCCATACAGTCATACCAATAAAAAGCAACGGAACACACAAAATACATTTTAACATAAACATCCACCACAGTGACTCCTCCACATTCCTCACTGTGATGGACGGCGACAAAAAGTTCAATCTCTTCCCTTCTTTGTCCTCCAGCGGACGGGGGTCTCTAACCTTCCGTTGCCGGGACGATCTTACTCCCGTAGCCGGCGGTGGGCCTCCTCGTCGGGGCGATCAACTCCTGCATCGGGGGGGGGGGGGGGGGGGGAATCTCAGCTCCCCGCGCCGGGCGATCTGGCCCGGGTCGGGGCTTGTCGAACATCGTGCGGCTTTTGGAGCTTCCCGACGTCGGTCACTACCCGAGACGGGGAGCTCCTCGGTTAAAGTCCGCACGCCGCGGTTGGAGCGTCGAATGTGACGAGTGGAAAGTCCAGGATTGGGGATGTGCAGATATTGGGGGGCAGTCAGTCTACCCCACGACAGAGGGGGGGGGGGGGTGGGAGCAGTCAGTCTACCCCACGACAGAGGGGGGGGTGGGAGCAGTCAGTCTACCCACGACAGAGGGGGGGGGGGTGGGAGCGTCAGTCTACCCCACGACAGAGGGGGGGGGGGGGTGGGAGCAGTCAGTCTACCCCACGACAGAGGGGGGGGTGGGAGCAGTCAGTCTACCCACGACAGAGGGGGGGGGCAGTAGTCAGTCTACCCCACGACAGAGGGGGGGGGGTGGGAGCAGTCAGTCTACCCCACGACAGAGGGGGGGTGGGAGCAGTCAGTCTACCCACGACAGAGGGGGGGGTGGAGCAGTCAGTCTACCCCACGACAGAGGGGGGGGGGTGGGAGCAGTCAGTCTACCCCACGACAGAGGGGGGGGGTGGAGCAGTCAGTCTACCCCACGACAGAGGGGGGGGTGGGAGCAGTCAGTCTACCCCACGACAGAAGGGGGGGGGGGTGGGAGCAGTCAGTCTACCCCACGACAGAGGGGGGGGGGGGTGGGAGCAGTCAGTCTACCCCACGACAGAGGGGGGGGGGGTGGGAGCAGTCAGTCTACCCCACGACAGAGGGGGGGGGTGGGAGCAGTCAGTCTACCCCACGACAGAGGGGGGGGGGTGGGAGCAGTCAGTCTACCCCACGACAGAGGGGGGGGGGGGGTGGAGCAGTCAGTCTACCCATGACAGAGGGGGGGGCAGTCAGTCTACCCCACGACAGAGGGGGGGGGGGTGGGAGCAGTCAGTCTACCCCACGACAGAGGGGGGGGGGGTGGGAGCAGTCAGTCTACCCCACGACAGAGGGGGGGGGGTGGCGGCGGCAGTCAGTATACCCCACGACAGAGGGGGGGGGCAGTCAGTCTACCCCGTGACAGAGCGGGGAGGGGGCAGTCAGTCTACCCCATGACAGAGCGGGTGGGGGGGGGCAGTCTACCCACGACAGAGCGGGGGGGGGGGGGCAGTCAGTCTACCCCACGACACAGGGGGAGGAGTTGTACAATCTCAATCAGATCCATGCTTACAGTCGAGTTGTCCACAGTGTAGAGATGCTACACGTGTACTCTACACTATCACACATACTGGACACAACACAGTGAAGGGAATAACGTGACTCACCTTTGGTGCCAGGGTTACATCGGGATTGCTGGAGTCAACGTCATCATCGAGATGTTATCCAACGTCAACCTGGCCAGGGATCTGCGGCTGCTCTCGGTGGCCGGCAGAGTGGTGGTGAGTGAGGGCCGGCACCGGGCACCGATCACCGGGCACCAATCAATGTGCACCGATCACTGGGCACCGGGCACCAATCACCGGGCACCGATCACCAGGCACCAATCACCGGGCACCGATCACCGGGCACCAATCACCAGGCACCGATCACCAGGCACCGATCACCGGGCACCAATCACCAGGCACCGATCACCGGGCACCGATCACCAGGCACCGATCACCGGGCACCAATCACCAGGCACCAATCACCGGGCACCGATCACCAGGCACCGATCACCGGGCACCAATCACCAGGCACCAATCACCGGGCACCGATCACCAGGCACCGATCAATGAGCACCAATCACGGCACCGATCACTGGGCACCGATCACCAGGCACCGATCAATGAGCACTGGGCACCAATCACTGGGCACCGATCAATGAGCACCGATCACCAGGCACCGATCACTGGGCACCGATCACTGGGCACATCACCGATCAATGAGCACTGGGCACCAATCACTGGGCACCGATCACTGGGCACCAATCACCAGGCACCAATCACCAGGCACCAATCACCAGGCACCAATCACCAGGCACCGATCAATGAGCACCGGGCACCAATCACTGGGCACCAATCACTGGGCACCGACCACTGGGCACCGATCACCAGGCACCAATCACGGCACCGATCAGCAGCCACCGATTAATGAGCACCGAACACCGGGCACCGATCACCGGCACCGATCACTGGGCACCGATCAATGAGCACCGATCACTGGGCACCGATCAATGAGCACCGATCACTGGGCACCGATCAATGAGCACGATCACTGGGCACCGATCAATGAGCACCGATCACTGGGCACCGATCAATGAGCACCGATCACTGGGCACCGATCAATGAGCACCGATCACTGGGCACCGATCAATGAGCACCGATCACTAGGCACCGATCAAGGCACCGATCAATGAGCACCGATCACTGGGCACCGATCACTGGGCACCGATCATTCGCCCACTCCTCCCCCCACAACACCTTCACCCCCCCAACACCTTTGCCCCTCCTCCCCTCACCCCTCCCCTGCTCAAAAAGTAATAGGTCACATTTTAAGTCGGAACCCTTCCAACCTGAAACCTCACCTATCCATGTTCTCCAGAGATGCTGCCTGACCCGCTGAGTTACTCCAGCACTCTATGAAACGTCACCTATCCATGTTCCCCACTGATGCTGCCTGACCCGCTGAGTTACTCCAGCACTCTGTGAAACGTCACCTATCCATGTTCCCCACTGATGCTGCCTGACCTGAGTAACTCCAGTACTCTGTGAAACGTCACCTATCCATGTTCCCCACTGAAGCTGCCTGACCCGCTGAGTTACCTCCAGCACTGTGTGCGAGTGTGTTGTGTGTTTCTGGTGCAGATTGTGGGCTGTCGTGGCAGCATTGAGATTAACCCCAGAGATACCATGGCCAAGGAGAGCAGCATCATTGGTATTTCGCTCGGTTCGGCAACCAAGGTAAGATCAGCTCCTGGACTATAGAATGCTATTTATTGTCATTCAAACCTAGGCTTGAACGAAATATCATTACTAGTTTTTTTACATTACAAAAAAAAACCAAGACCCACACTTAACACAGTTTACATAAACATCCATCACAGTGAGTCTCCAACACCTCCTCACTGTGATGGAAGGCAGAGTCTTATCTCTTCCCTTTATTCTTCACCCGCGGTCCAGCAGTCCAACTGCAGCGTCGAGGCGACTGGGGCTCCGGTGTTAAAGCCCCCGGCGGACGATGGTAAGTCCTGTAGCCATTTAGCCACGCCGGGCGATGCCAGGCCCCGGCTCCGTGTCCTTCAAACCCCGCGGTTCAAGCAGTCCAACCCGCAGTCCAACCCGCAGTCCAACTGCAGCATCTAGGCGAACTGGGGCTCCGATGTTAGAGCCCCCGGCAGACGATTGGTAAGTCCCGCGCGGGGCGATGTTAGGCCTCGCTCCGTGTCCTCCAAACCTCGCGATTCCAGCGGGAGAAGTTGCCGTTGCGGGAGCTCCGAAAAGCCGTCTCCCACCAGGGACCTGGAGCTCCCAATGTTCCTGTCCACCGGGCCCGCAGCCGGAGCTTCCGAAGCTCCAAAGTCGGGTCGCAGCCGAGCGCCACCACAGCTCTCCCTGCTCCAAAGCCGGCCAGCTCCGCGATGTCAGGTCCCAGGCTCCGCGACTGGAGCCCTCAGGTTGGTCCAGGCCGGAGGCCGCCGCCGACTCCACAATGTTAGGCCCAACAACATTGGAGATCCGACAGGGAAAAAGTCGGGTCCCCGTATAGGGAAGAGATTAACGGTTTCCCCCATATCCCCCCCTCCACCCCCACATATACACAGCTAAAAAATAATAAAAATAAAAATAAAAAATAATAAAAACTAAGCTCAGGACATACATTTAACAAGACAAAAAATTAAAAAAAAGACGGACGACTGTAGTTGAGCCGCTGCCGTTAGGCACCGCCACTCCCATTGGGCATTTGCAGCGACATTAACAATACACAAAGAGGGATCTGCTACACGCCTGATTGGAACAGGCCCCTCGGCCCACCAGGTCCGTCCGCGCCAACCAGCGATTCCCACCCACTAACACTGTCCTACACACACTAGGGACAATTTACGATTTTTACCAACGCCAATTACCTACAAACCTGCACTTCTTTTTGGAGTGTGGGAGGAAACCGGAGCACCCGGAAAACCCCCCACGCAGGTCACGGGGAGAATGTACAAACTCCGTACAGACAGTGCCCGTAGTCAGCACCCTGAGAAAGCCCACGCTGCAGCGCCAGAGACCCGGGTTCGATCCTGACAACGGGTGCTGTCTATACAGAGTTTGCACGTTCTCCCCATCACCGCGTGGGTTTTCTCCGGATGCTTTCCACCAGTGGGAGAGTCTAGGACCAGAGTTACAGCCTCAGAATGAAAGGACGTTCTTTTAGGAAGGAGATGAGGAGGAATTTCTTTCGTCAGAGGGTGGTGAATCTGTGGAATTCAAGTCAGTGGATATATTTAAGGTGGAGATTGATAGATTCTTGATTAGTGCGGGTGTCAGGTTATGGGGAGAAGGCGGGAGAATGGGGTTAGGAGAGATAGATCAAGCCATGATTGATGGGTTGAATGGCCTAATTCTGCTCCTATCACATGAACTTATAATGATCTATTCTCCACTATCATCCTGAGATTCCCCACCCTCTAATTATCCCTTAATAACTCGAGGAAATTGGAGTCAAGTCAAGTTTATTTGTCACATACACATACAATGATGTGCAATGAAATGAAAAGTGGCGATGCCTGCGGATTGGGCAAAAACTACAGAACAGAACAGAATCAGTATTTACATGTTAGAAAAAAAAATGTTTAAAAAAAGACACCACACAACAGTAAATGAGTCCGTGGTGAGATCACAGTTTACAGTCCTGACGGCCTGTGGGAAGAAACTCCGTCTCATCCTCTCTGTTTTCACAGCGTGACAGCGGAGGCGTTTGCCTGACCGTAGCAGCTGGAACAGTCCGTTGCTGGGGTGGTAGGGGTCCCCCATAATGTTGCTGGCTCTGGATCTGCACCTCCTGGTGTATAGGTCCTGCAGCGTAGTTCTCATTGTGCGTTGGGCCAAACGCACTACTCCCTGCAGAGCCTTCCTGTCCTGGGCAGAGCTGTTCCCAAACCAGATTATGATGTTGCCGGACAAGATGCTTTCTACAGCCCCACAGTAGAAGCACTGAAGGATCCTCAGACAGACTCTGAATTTCCTCGGCTGCCTGAGGTGGTAAAGGCGCTGCCTTGCCTTACTCACCAGAGCGGCAGTGTGTGTAGTCCATGTCAGATCCTCTGTGATGTGGACTCCCAGGTATTTAAAGCAGCTCCACGGTAGTCCTCAGTAGTAATCGCATTAGATAAGAACTTGAATAAAATTAGTTGGGCTACAGAAAACGAGCGTTAGGATAAACCATGACCTCTGACAAAGATGTGCCATAGTTTGATTGAGGATGCTGCCAAGACTCTAGAATAGATCAGCCATGATTGAATGGCAAAGTAGACATGATGGGCCAAACGGCCTGATTCTGCTCCTATCACATGAACTTTCACGAGGATGTTGCCAGGACTGAGGGTGTGAGCTACAGGGGGAGGTTGAGTAGGCTGAGGCTCTATTCCATGGAGCGCAGGATGAGGGGAGATCTTGTTCCCAATGTTGGGGGAGTCCAGAACCAGGGTCCACTGTTTAAGAATAAGGGGTCGGCCATTTAGAACGGAGATGAGGAAACACTTCTTCACACAGAGAATTGTGTCTGTGGGAATTCTCTGCCTCAGAGGGCGGTGGAGGCCGGTTCTTTGGAAACTTTCAAGAGAGAGCTAGATAGGGCTCTTAAAGAGAGCGGAGTCAGGGAATATGGGGAGAAGGCAGGAACGGGGTACTGATTAGGGATAATCAGCCTTGATCACATTGAATGGAAGTGCTGGCTCAAAGGGCCGAATGGCCTATTCCTGCACCTATTGTCTATTGTCTATCTTATAGAGGTGTACAAAATCATGAGATGGAATAGATCGGGTAGATGCACAGAGTCTCTTGCCCAGAGTACGTAAATCAAGGACCAGAGGACATAGGTTCAATGTGAAGGGGAAAGATTTAATAGGAATCTGAGGGGTAACTTTTTCACACAGAGGGTGGTGGGTGTATGGAACAAGCTGCCAGAGGAGGTAGTTGAGGCTGGGACTATCCCATCGTTTAAGAAACAATTGGACAAGGACATGGATAGAACAGGTTTAGAGGGATGTGGACCAAGCGCAGGCAAGTGGGACTAGGGTAGCTGGGATATGTTGGTGGTGTGGACAAGTTGGGCTGAAGGGCCTGTTCCACGCTGTATCACTCTGTGACTAGTGTAGCTGGGACATGTTGGGCGGTGTGGGCAAGATGGGCCGAAGGGCCTGTTTCCACACTGTATCACTCTATGACTAGTGTAGCTGGGACATGTTGGGGGGGTGTGGCATGTTGGGTGGTGTTGACATGTTGGGCGGTGTTGACATGTTGGGCGGTGTGGGCGCGATGGGTCGGGGCCAGTTTCCACGCTGTATCACTCTATGACTCTAACTGATGGTTGTTTGGTTCCAACAGAAGGAGCTGCAGGAGACGGTGGCTGCACTGTTGGCGGGGATGGAGGTGGGCTGGCTGAGGCCGGTGGTGGGGTCCGAGTTCCCGCTGGACCAGGCGGCCCTGACCCACGAGCTGATCATGCAGGGGGGGGCGTTGGGCAAGATGGATCCTGACCATCTGACCCACGGCCTGTGTGGGGAGAGGAGGCAACTCACTGGGACAACCGGCACGACGCGTGGAACAGCACAGCCACAGGCCATTCGGCCCACATGATGGAAATTCTGCCCAACATGATGCCAAGTTCAACTCTTCTCTTCTGCCTCATAAATGATTGGAGCAGAATTAGGCCATTCAGCCCATCAAGTCTACTCCACCAGTCAATCGTGGCTGTTCTATCTCTCCCTCCTAACCCCGTTCTCCTGCCTTCTTCCCATAAACACCCGCATTAATCCATATCCCTCCATTCCCTGCATATCCATGTGCCATCTAAAAGCCTCTTAAACACCACTATGGTATCTGCCTCCACCCCCACCCCTGGCAGCCTCCACCCCCACCCCTGGCAGGGGGTACCAGGCACCCACCACCCTCTCCTTTAGACTTTGCCCCTCTCACCTTACAGCCCTGCCCTCGTGTCTTGGACATCTTCCACTCTGGGAGGAAAGGTTCTGACTGTCCACCCTGTTGGTGCTTCTGATAATTTTAGAAACTTCTATCAGGTCTCCCCTCAACCTCCCGACGCTCCGGGGACAGCGTTTGTCCAACCCTCTAATCCCGTGCGGTATTCCAGTGAACCTCCTCAGCCTCCACATCCTTGCTGTAAGGGGGTGACCAGAACTGCCGGCAATATTCCAAACGTGGACGTGGGCCCCGCACACGACTGTTGCCGCTTTGCCTATGTTACACTGAAGACTCTCAACGTGGGCGGCATGGCGGCGCAGCGGGTAGAGCTGCTGCCTCACACGCTGTAACTCTAAACTCTGGCTTGTAGTTCTTTGTCTGGTCTGGTTTGCTGTTTACATTCATTTAGTTTAGAGATCCAGCGCGGAATAGACAATAGGTGCAGGAGTAGGCCATTCGGTTCTTTGAGCCAATATGATCATGGCTGATCATCCAGAATCAGTTCCCCGTTCCTGCTTCTCCCCATATCCCTTGATTCCGTTAGTCCTAAGAGCTAAATCTAACTCTCTCAGGCCCTTCGGCCCACCGAGTCCGCGCCGACCAGTGATCCCCACACACTAACACTATCCCTACACACACTAAGGACAATTTACACTTTTTAACCAAAGCCAATTAACCTACAAACCTGCACGTCTTTGGAGTGTGGGAGGAAACCGGAGCACCCGGAGAAAACCCACGCGGTCACAGGGAGAACGTACAAACTGCGTACAGACAGCACCCGTAGTCAGGATGGAACCCGGGTCTGTGGCGCTGTGAGGCAGCAGCTCTACCCGCTGCGGCACCGTGCTGGCCTGCTTGGTGGCGAAGGAAATGGAGGAAAGACAAAGAGAATAAAGGAACGGTGCATGTAGATATATTTATTGCTTGGTTGGGCAATGTGAAGAGTTGTGGGATGAGCTCGGCGTGTCAACGGCAGGGAGAGCGTCATGGTCAAGATCTCACATCAGATGCACAAAGTCCTGTAACACACAGCGCACTCGCGTCAGTCTGAGTGTGAGATACAACTCACTCACAGGAGGGAGGGAGAGGCTGACCCATCCCCCTCCCCCCCCTGACATCACAGCCCCTCCCCCCCCCCAAGGACAGGGTACCCCTGACTGACCCCGACACTGTCCCCTGCCCCCTGGGGCAGCCTGTCCACCCCCTCCCTCCTTGTAACTCCAGCCCGCAAGCCCAGGTACCACCCTGGTCAATCTGCTCAGCACCCTCTCCAAGGTCATGCCATCCGTTCTTTGGCTGGGCGGCTAGACACTGGGGACATGTGGCTGGAGACACAGTATCTCCAAGTGTGGTCTCACCAACGACTGGTACAGCTGCATCATGATGCCCACCTCCTGCACTCAGTGAAGGCAAGCGTGCCAAAGGGCCTTGCTCACCGACCGCCCGCCCTGTGGTCCTGACTGGCCACCACCAGGGAACCGGACGCCCGCATCTCCCCAGGTTGGCTACGATTGCCAGCGGCAGAGGCTGTGTGTGCAGAGTGGAGGGGGGGAGGTGTGCAGGGAGGGGGGGGATGAGGGAGGCAGGACATGTGCGTTACCTGGAATGGGATGGAAGATGGGCTGTTGGAAGCCCCTGGGCCTGAAGACCTCGTCTCGCTGTGGTGTGGGGTAGGGAGCTGGGAGGTGGGATGAGGGTGAGGAGGTGTGGGAGGGAGGGGGGTTGAGGAGGTGTGGGAGGGAGTGAGGTGTGGGAGGGGGAGGGTGTGGAGCTGTGGGAGGGGTGAGGTGTGGGAGGGAGGGAGGGGGTGAGGAGGAATGGGAGGGGGGATGAGTGAGGAGGTGTGGGAGGGAGGGGGTGAGTAGGTGTGGGAGGGAGGGAGGGGGGTGAGGAGGTGTGGTAGGGGGGTGAGTGAGGAGGGAGGGGGTGAGGTGTGGGAGGGGGGGTGAGGTGTGGGAGGGGTGGTGAGGAGGTATGGGAGGGAGGGGGATGAGGAGGTGTGGGAGGAAGGGGGGAGGGTGAGGTGTGGGAGGGAGGGGGTGAGGAGATGTGGGAGGGAAGGGGGGTGAGGAGATGTGGGAGGGAGGGGGCTGAGGAGATGTGGGAGGGAGGGGGCTGAGGAGGGAGGGAAGGAGGGTGGGTGAGGAGGTGTCGGAGGGAGGGGGGTGAGGAGGTCTGGGAGGGAGGGGGGGTGAGGGGGAGGGTGAGGAGGTGTGGGAAGCGGGGTGAGGAGGTGTGGGAGGGAGGGAGGGTGAGGAGGTGTGGTAGGGAGGGGGGTGAGGAGGTGTGAGAGGGAGGGGGAAGGGTGAGGAGGTGTGGGAGGAAGGTGGGATGGTGAGGCGGGGGATGCGCATTACCTGTACTCGGGTGGAAGATGGGCCGTCGGAAGTCCCTGGGCCTGAAGACGTCGTTTCGCTGGGGCCGCAGGTTGGGGGAGTCCCAACGATTCCACTTGGATACTTGGGGGTAAATCCCGGACGTGAGCTCGCTGGCTTCGTACCGATCCTAAAAACACAAACATGATCTCCCATGTATAGCCGTCTGTCTGCCAACAACTCGCTAGAGGATGAGATCCACACCTGTGGCTACAGGAGCGCGGGCCAGACGCAAGGAATCAGCAGTCCAGGGGATGTGGATCAGGGCTCATTCACTCTTAAGTCACCGGAGCAGAATCAGGCCATTCGGCCCATCAAGTCTACTCCGCCATTCAATCATGGCTGATCTATCTCTCTCCAAACCCAATTCTCCTGCCTTCTCCCCATAACCCCTGACACCTACACTAATCAAGAATCTATCTATGCTTTAAAAATATCCACTGACTTGGCCTCAACAGCCGTCTGTGGCAAAGAATTCCAGATTCACCACCCTCTGACTAAAGAAATTCCTCATCTCCTTCCTAAAGGAACGGCCTTTAATTCTGAAGCTGTGACCTCTGGTCCTAGACTCTCCCACTAGTGGAAACATCCTCTCCACATCCACTCTATCCGGGCCTTCACTATTCGGTAAGTTTAACCAGGGAACAGGGCCAGCTCCATATCATGATCCATCTTCTTGCTTCAAGATAGACACAAAATGCTGGAGTAACTCAGCGGGACAGGCAGCATCTCTGGAGAGAAGGAATGAGTGACGTCTCGGGTCGAGACCCGTCTTCAGACTTGAAGTTCTTGTCCTCTCTCTGATGAGAATTCTGCAACAACCAGCCTCATGGAGTCCCTTCCCACTCAATGTGGAAACTAACGATTCCTCTTTTGGGTAGTGTAGATCAGTGTCACTCATGTTGTGAGTCATACTTTGTAGCTACGCCCACTAGTTTAACAGAAAGCTTCCCTGCCTTGTTCTCTCACTTATAGAGTAACGTGCTAGAATGAAGTCACCTATGCTGCAACGTTAATAAAGTCTTTGGACCTTAAACACAGTGTGAGTATATGGTTATTCCAACAGCAGAATCGCAACATGGTGTCAGAGTGTATGGACTCACTCCTTGCTTAATTATATTACTTTTATTTTAGTTAGTTGTTTTCTCCAGTGATATTGCAATGGCTTCTGCTCTCAGAAAACCGGAGATCCTGGTATTTGATGAGGATCTTGCAGAATGGTGGCGAGTATTTGAAGAGGATTTCTCAATCTACATTGAAGCAGCTCACCCTACTGCTGCTCCCGGTGTTCGAGGGTCAATTCTTCTTAATCTAGCAGGCACAGAAGCTGCTCAACATGCCAGAAGATTTCACTATGAATCGGCTAGATTTGACTCCTGCTGAATCTATCCGAGACACTGACTGCCCTACTATGCAAATACCGACAGTTATGTGAGATACGAACCAACTTAGTCATGGAGCGACATTTGTTCTTTTCCCGAAGCCAGAGACAGGGAGAACCTGTGGAGATGTATGTCAGTGCACTGAAGCACATTGCTAGTCAATGCGATTTCAGGGATATATGTGTTAGCCTTGTCCGAGACCGTTTGGTCTATGGTGTCCACAATGATAAATTACGCGTCAAGTTACTGCGGGATGCTGAGCTCACTCTAGAGACTGCTGAAAACCGCTGTTGCATTGCTGAAATGGCTGACGCTCATACAAAAGTCTTGGGACACTCTGCTGGTCGTGAAATTAATGTTACCGGTATGTCTTATCAAATCTCTCCCCGTTTTCCTCAAGTGCCTGATACCTCTATCAAGTTGAGACTAATAGACAATTGCTTTAACTGTGGGGGTTCACATGCTGCTGTTCGTGACCGTTGCCCTACGTATGGAAAATTATGCCGATTTTGCAACAAAAGAAATCATTTCTTTAAATGCTGTACTTCACGTAGCAACAGAGTTCAAACAAGACAATCTGTTAATTCGCTTGGTCATGAGAACTTGCTCTCAGAATGCTCTCAACCAGCTCCCACGGATTTGCAGGCTGCTGGCGAAGGTTTTGACATCGATGTTCATGCATTGTCTGATTTAATGCATGAACAACTGGACCCCAAGGTCGCTTTGCTCGTAAATGGCAAGACCTTTTATCTGAAAGCTGACTCTGGCGCCAGGTGCAATGTCATCTGCCAAGCTGTGTTTAAAAAGTTATTCCAACGGCCGCCTCCCTTATCCCATTTGCAGGAGGCCCAGTGCACCCTATTGGTCAAGTTGAGTTACTCTGCTGTCTTAACTCACGTGCCTACAACCTGGATTTCTATGTGGTTCGTGAAAATGTGCCTTCTCTACTAGGTGTCAACGCATGTCAAGACATGGGTCTTATCTCTGTTTGTCATCCGACTACAGCCTGTGACTTTAGCCAACAAATTCTGACACAATACAATATTTTGTTTGACGATAAGCTGGGCAGGCTGCTTGTCAGGTGCACGATCACCATTGACCCTGAGGCAATTCCTGTTGTTCGTCCAGCTCACAAGATTCCCCATGCTATGCAGGACCATGTTCAAAGTGAACTTAACAGAATGGTGTCTCTAGGTGTGATTGCTCCCGTCGGTGACCCCTCGGATTGGGGTCTCCACCATGGTCGTGGCAACGAAGAAGAATAAAGATGAGATACGGATTTGTATCAATCCCAAGAACCTAAACACAGCGATTAAACAACCTCACTATCCCATGCGCACTGTGGATGAGATTGCAGCACAGATGGCTGAGGCAACAGTATTCACGGTGCTAGATGCCAAGAGTTCATTCTGGCAGATTTTGCTGGAACACAACTCCTCCAAGTTAACCACTTTCAGCACTCCGTTCGGACATTACAGATTTCTTCAACATGCCCTTTGGCATAAGCTCTGCTGGTGAAGTATTTCCACAAGCTATGGAGCAGTTGTTTGCAGGTTACCCATGCTCCATCATAGTGGATGACATCCTTGTTGCGGGACGAATTGTCGAAAACACGAAGCTAACCTGACAAAGGTCCTGGATCGCGCCAAGGCCATCAACCTCAAGCTGAACCCTCAAAAATGCAAATTGAGGGTAAATGAGGTGAAATACTTAGGCCATGTGTTTACTAAAGTCGACCTAAAAACGGATCCGGCGAAAACCAGTGCTATGAACGAGCTTCCCAGCACCCACAGACGAGCTAAGTTCGCAGAAAGAGATTCCTTGGTATGGTGAACTACTTGAGCAAATTCATTCCAGGTTTCAGAGAAATATCAGCCCCATTGCACCAGCTTGCACACATGGACACTGCTTGGACCTGGCACGAGCAACAGCAGAGGGCGTTCGACACTCTTAAGCAGCAGATGTCTTGTGCCCCTACACTCGCTTACTTTGATCCTAAACGACCGGTCACACTGACTTGTGATGCCTCACAACACCGACTGGTCTTCAAAATGACGGTAGCGGCAATAAGCCTGTTGCCTATGCCTCGCGCACCATGACTGACTCAGAACAATGATCTGGCCAAATTGAGAACGAGCTGTGTGGAGGACCTGGTTGCCCACACTGCTGCTGACAGTACTTACGGTTGCTTGCCTCCGTCATTAAGCGTGGCTGGCCAAATAAACACTACAACGTTCCGCTGCCAGTCCAGCCTTTCTTTGCCATCCGTGATGAGCTAGTGCTGCAGGATGGTATTGTTTTAAAAGAACATAAGGGCTGTGGTCCCTGCTTCGCTGCACAGCAAGTATTTTCCCTGCAAGAAATTCGACGACTTTATCTTTGGACACACGGTCACGATTGAAACTGACCACCAACCTCTGATCAGCATCTTTACAAACCGATCCACGCCTATCCAGCCCGCCTACAGCGGATGCTGCTGCAACTTTAAAAATATGACATTGTTTCTGATCTACAAACGTGCTAAGGATATGCATCTGGCTGACACTCTCTCGCGTGCACCCCGGAAGACCTGCGAGGATCCGCCCTCGCCGAATGATGACTTTATTGTATGGCCGTGTCTTTTATCCCCTCGCCCTGTGTGGAGGACCTGGTTGCCCACACTGCTGCTGACAGTACTTACGGTTGCTTGCCTCCGTCATTAAGCGTGGCTGGCCAAATAAAACACTACAACGTTCCGCTGCCAGTCCAGCCTTTCTTTGCCATCCGTGATGAGCTAGTGCTGCAGGATGGTATTGTTTTAAAAGAACATAAGGCTGTGGTCCCTGCTTCGCTGCACAGCAAGTATTTTAACGCAGTCCATGCAGGGCACCCAAGCGCTGAAGCTACTGTCCTACGGGCAAGAAACATGTCTTACTGGCCTGGCATGGCCGAATACATCACCGAGAATGTGGCATCCTGTGCAGTGTGTAACAGCTTGGCACCTCACCAACAAAAGCAACCACTTCTTTCACATCCCGTTCCTGCACTCCCGTGGTCTACAGTGGGAACTGACATATTTGAGTGGCATGGCAAGCAGTACCTGGTACTCGTCGATTCGTATTCAGGATAGTTTGACATTGATTTTCTTAGCAGCCCCACTTCTCACGGGGTGGTTTCGAAACTATCTCGCCATTTTCAGTCCACGGAGCTCTGGGTATACTATTATCTGATAATGGGTCAATTTACCATCCAACACTTCAGGGAATTTGCTGCACGCTGGGATTTTCACCACATGACCAGCAGCCCTGAATATCCACAGTCGAATGGACTAGCTGAGCGGGCTGTCAAGAGTGATTTGATTTGAATGCCATTTATTGTCATTTAACACCAGGTTCAAACGAAATTTCGTTCCTGCAGTTATAACAGCAAAAAACAAAACACACAATTAACACAATTCCACACAAACATCCATCACAGTGAATCTCCAAACACTCCTCACTGTGATGGAAGGCAAAAGTCTTATCTCTTCCCTGTTCTCTGTTCTTTATTCTTCTCCCGCAGTCAAACTGCCGCATCGAGCTGATCGAGTGCCAAACAGCTCATGGAACATTCGTACAGAGCTGATTCCGACGTGTTCCTGGATCTACTCAACTTATGCAACATCTCCCCTGACCCCATTTTGGGTTCACCTGCTCAACATTTATTGTCAAGGCAAACCAGAGCCATGGTGCCTGTGGCAGATCAGGTATTGATCCCACAGGTGGTTCCACCATCGGAAGTCCAGACCAGGTTACAACAAAAGCGTGACATTCAAAAGTAATGGTATGACAAAACAAGTAGGCCACTGCCACTATTAACCAAGGGGCAGGTGGTTCGTTTGCAGACTGACAAAGGCCATGACCGTATCGGTGTAATTTCTGGAACTGCTTCTGAGCCACACTCGTATATGGTCAGTGCCGATGGTGGCACCTACAGGCGTAGCAGACAACATATCCTGCCTGTGAATGATCCAGCTCCACCTCCGTATTATCCAGACCGTACAAGTGTACTTCCGTCTGTGTCCAGCGCCATTGATCCACCTACACCAGCACAACAACCCACTTCTGTATCGGCTGCTCTGCCAGTGGCGACGGCCCCTCCGCCTGCATCACAGTCCCCGGTTTCATCACCGGGAATGCTGGTTCATTCTCCCTCACCTGTGAAGCCACCGGCTCTGTCCCCGGTGGGGAAAAACAGAGATGGTCTTTATCGTACACGTGCTGGTCGTGTTTGCAAGCTGGTGGTGAAGTACCCGGGCTATGTTTGACTTTCCTCCAGCTTATTATCAATTGCTATGTATGCCTTACTTAGTTAATGGTTTTGTACTGATGTTTAATTCTTTAAGAGGAAGGATGTAGATCAGTGTCACTCATGTTATGAGTCATACTTTGTAGCTACGCCCACTAGTTTAACAGAAAGCTTCCCTGCCTTTTTCTCACACTTATAGAGTAACGTTCTAGTATGATGTCATCTATGCTGTAACGTTAATAAAGTATTTGGACCTTAAACACGGTGTGAGTCTTTGGTTATTCCAACAGCAGAATCGCGACAGGTGGGAAGGAACGACCCAGAACGTCACCCATTCCTTCTCTCCAGATGGTGCTGCCTGTCCCGCTGAGTTACTCCAGCATTTTGTGTCCACAATACCCTAAATGCGGTCTCACCAACATCTTATACAACTGCAACATGACTTCATCTTCCTGCGCTCCAAGGAATAGATGCTGGTTTACACCAAAGATAGGCACAAAGTGCTGGAGTAACTCAGTGGACCGGAGATAGGCACAAAGTGCTGAGTCTGAAGAAGGGTTCTGACATGAAACTCCATCCATCCTTTTTCTCAAGAGATGCTGCCTCACCCGCTGAGTTAGATAGTGTCACAGTATAGAAACAGGCCCTTCGGCCCAACTTGCCCACACTGGCCAACAATGTCCCAGCTACACTAGTCCCACCTGCCTGCGTTTGGCCCATATCCCTCCAAAACTGTCCTATCCATGTACCTGTCTAACTGTTTCTCAAAAGATGGGATAGTCCCAGCCTCAACTACCTCCTCTGGCAGCTTGTTCCATACACCCACCACCCTCTGTGTGAAAAAGTTACCCCTCAGATTCCTATTAAAGCTTTTTCCCTTCACCTTCAATCTATGTCCTCTGGTCCTCGATTCCCCTACTCTGGACAAGAGACTCTGTGCATCTACCCGATCTATTCCTCTCATGATCTTATACACCTCTATAAGATCACCCCTCATCCTCCTGTGCTCCAGGGAATAGAGACCCAGCCTATTCAACCTCTCCTTATAGCTCACACCCTCTAGTCCTGGCAACATCCTCATAAATCTTCTCTGCACCCTACATTCTATCTCCGATTGCATTCTATCTTTGTCCCGCCCCCTCCCCTGACATCAGTCTGAAGAAGGGTCTCGACCCAGAACGTCACCCATTCCTTCTCTCCAGATGGTGCTGCCTGTCCCGCTGAGTTACTCCAGCATTTTGTGTCCACAATACCCTAAATGCGGTCTCACCAATGTCTTATACAACTGCAACATGACTTCATCTTCCTGCGCTCCAAGGAATAGAGCCCCAGCACTCCCAGAGTTACACCAACACTTTGTGTCAATCTTCGCTTTCCTCTTCAGGGCTTGTTTAATCTTCTGTCCAGATGGCGGGAGAATCTGTCACAGAGTCCAGGGGGAGAGGGACAGGGTGTGTTGGTCAGTCAGGGAGGGGGGAGTGTGGGGCCAGTGGAGACACTCTTCATTAGAATGCGTGTCAGGGGTCATTAGGTCAGAAGGAATAGTAGAATTCAGCCCATCAAGTCTACTCCGCCATTCAATCATGGCTGATCTATCTCTCCCTCCTAACCCCATTCTCCTGCCTTCTCCCCATAACCTCTGACACCCGTACTGATCAAGAATCTATCTATCTCTGCATTAAAAATATCCACTGACTTGTGGCCTCCACAGCCATCTGTGGCAAAGAATTCCACAGATTCTCCACCCTCTGACTAAAGAAATTCATCCTCATCTCCTTCCTAAAAGAACGTCCTTTAATTCTGAGGCTGTGCCCTCTGGTCCTAGACTCTCCCACTAGTGGAAATATCCTTTCCTCATCCACTCTATCCAGGCCTTTCTCCATTCTCTTAATTTCAATGAGGTCCCCCTTCATTCTTCTAAACTCCAGCGAGTACAGGCCAAGTGCCGACAAACGCTCATCATATGTTAATCCATTCATTCCTGGGATCATTCTTGTAAACCTCCTCTGGACCCTCTCCAGAACCGGCACATCCTTCCTCAGATATAGTGCCTAAAACTGCTCAGAATACTCCAAATGCAGCCTGTCAGCGCCTTATAGAGCCTCAGCATTACATCCCTGTGTTTGTATAGAAGCCTCCTGGGTTATGGGGAGAAGGCAGGGGAATGGGGCTAGGAGGGAGATATAGATCAGCTATTATTAAATGGCGGAGTAGACTTGATGGGCTGAATGGCCTAATTCTGCTCCTATCACTTATGACACAGGACAGGACAGTTGGACTGACCGGCTCAAACAGGGGAGGGGGGGGGGAACTGGGCTGGGTTGGTTGAGGTGAGGGGAAGGAGGAATGGATGGAGTGTGGGCTGAGGTGAGGTTGTCCCAGATGAGGGGGGGGGGGAGGGGGAGGTGAATGAAGTGGGGGCTGAGTTGGTTGAGGTGAGGGGGAAGGAAAAATGGATGGAGTGTGGGGGGGTGAGGTTGTCTCAGGTGAGGGGGGGGGGTGCGTCCAGGGTGGGGGGGTCTACCTGTCCAGGTGTGCCTACCTCCAGCACTGTGGCCTGCAGTTTGTTGAGGTCAATCTGTAACTGGAGGGCGTTGCACTGTCCGTCTGTGTTGGTACTGGCCTCCTCTACCTGGAATCACCAGCAGAGAGTTTAGTTTAGAGATACAGCGCAGAAACAGGCCCTTCAGCCCACCGAGTCCACACCGACCAGCGATCCCCGCACACTAGCACTATCCTACACACTAAACCTCCTCTGGACCATAGGGTGAACGCACAGAGTCTTTTACCCAGAGTAAGGTAACCAAGGACCAGAGGACATAGGTTCAAGGTGAGGGGGGGAAAGATATAATAGGAATCTGAGAGGCAATCTTTTTACACAAAGAGTGGTGGGTGCATGGAATGGAGATAGTTGAGACAGGTACAAACACAGTGTTTAAGTAACATTTAGGCAAGTATATGGTTAGGATAGGAGCAGCCAGAGGAGGTAGTTGAGGCACGTACTATAACTACATTAGACAGGTACATGGATAGGACAGGTTTAGAGGGATATGGACCAAACGCAGGCAGGTGGGACTAGTGTAGATGGGGCATGTTGGTCGGGCAGGTGGGACTAGTGTAGATGGGGCATGTTGGTCTGTGGGCAGGTGGGACTAGTGTAGATGGAGCATGTTGGTCAGTTTGGGTCAGTGGGGCTGAAGGGCCTGTTCCCATGACTCTGGGACTGGTGTAGATGGGGCAGTGGGGTGGGTTAGGCTGAAGGGCCTGTCTCCATGCTGGATCACTCTGGGACTAGTGTAGATGGGGCAGTAGGGGGGGGTTTGGGCTGAAGGGCCTGTCTCCATGCTGGATCACTCTGGGACTAGTGTAGATGGGGCAGTAGGGTGGGTTGGGCTGAAAAGCCTGTCTCTGTGCTGGGTCACTCTGGGACGTGTAGATGGGGCAGTATGGGTGGGTTGGGCTGAAGGGCCTGTCTCCGTGCTGGGCTGACTCACCCACACCCTGCCATCCGCCAACATGTGGATCCCCCTGTGGCACAGCACGTCAGCTTCTGACACGTGCGGCTCTGTTGACAACCGAGGCTTCAGATGCAACTGTCTTTGGACAATAAACAACACAGTCCTGTTAGAGGTGTCCTAAGGTCATAGGAATAGAATTAGGCCAGTCGGCCCATCAAGAATAAGGGGTCAGCCATTTGGACTGAGATGAGCAAAAACATTTTTGCCCAGAGAGTTGTGAATCTGTGGAATTTTCTGCCACAGAAGGCAGTGGGTGTTTTCAAGAGAGAGTTAGATTTAGCTCTTGGGGCTAATGGAATCAAGGGATATGCGGAGAAAGCAGGAACAGGTTACTGATCGTGGATGATTAGCCATGATCATATTGAATGGCGGTGCTGGCTCGAAGGGCCGAATGGCCTACTCCTGCACATATTGTCTATGTTTCTATGTTTCTAAGGCTACTCTGCCATTCAATCATAGCTGATCTATCTCTCCCCCCTAACCCCATTCTCCTGGCTTCTCCCCATAACCCCTGATGCCCGTACTGTTCAAGAATCTATCTATCTCTGCCTTGGAAATATCCACTAACTTGGCCTCCACAGCCGTCTGTGGCAAAGAATTCCACAGATTCACCACCCTCTGACTAAAGAAATTCCTCCTCACCTCCTTCTTAAAGGCTGTGACCACTCTCCCAACCTGTCCAAGTCCTTCTGCAGAGTCCCTGCTCTCTCTACACTACCTGCCCCTCCTCCCATATTCGTATCATCCACAAACCTGGCCACAAAGCCTTCAATTTCCTCATCCTAATCATGAATATACAACGTGAACAGCGGCCATAGCACTGACCCCTACAGACCCCCCACAGAACCGACCCTGACAGAACTGACCCCTACAGACCCCTATAGACTCCAACAGAACACCACCGGTCACCTGCAGCCATCCAGAAAAAAGCCCCATCATTCCCACTCTTTGCTTTCTGCCGTTCAGCCAACCTTCTATCCATGCTAGTACTTCTATCCATGCTAGTACTTCACTCCATGCTAGTACTTTTATCCATGCTAGTACTTCTATCCATGCTAGTACTTCTATCCATGCTAGTACTTCTATCCGTGCTAGTACTTCTATCCATGCTAGTACTTCTATCCATGCTAGTACTTCTATCCATGCTAGTACTTCTATCCATGCTAGTACTTCTATCCATGCTAGTACTTCACTCCATGCTAATACTTCTATCCATGCTAGTACTTCTATCCGTGCTAGTACTTCTATCCATGCTAGTACTTCTATCCATGCTAGTACTTCTATCCATGCTAGTACTTCTATCCATGCTAGTACTTCACTCCATGCTAATACTTCTATCCATGCTAGTACTTCTATCCGTGCTAGTACTTCTATCCATGCTAGTACTTCTATCCATGCTAGTACTTCTATCCATGCTAGTACTTCTATCCATGCTAGTACTTCTATCCATGCTAGTACTTCACTCCATGCTAATACTTCTATCCATGCTAGTACTTCTATCCGTGCTAGTACTTCTATCCATGCTGGTACTTCTATCCATGCTAATACTTCTCTGCATGCTAGTACTTCTCTGCATGCTAGTACTTCTATCCATGCTAGTACTTCTATCCATGCTAATACCTTCTCTCCATGCTAGTACTATCCATACTAGTACTTCTATCTGTGCTAGTACTTCTCTCCATGCTAGTACTTCTATCCATGCTGGTACTTCTATCCATGCTAGTACCTTCTCTCCATGCTAGTACTATCCATACTAGTACTTCTATCCGTGCTAGTACTTCTCTCCATGCTAGTACTTCTCTGCATGCTAGTACTTCTCTCCATTCTAGTACTTCTCTCCATGCTAGTACTTCTATCCATGCTAGTACTTCTCTCCATGCTAGTACTTCTATCCATGCTAGTACTTCTATCCATGCTAGTACTGCTATCCATGCTAATACTTCTCTGCATGCTAGTACTTCTCTGCATGCTAGTACTTCTATCCATGCTAGTACTTCTATCCATGCTAATACTTCTATCCATGCTAGTACCTCTGCATGCTAATACTTCTATCCATGCTAGTACTTCTATCCATGCTAGTACTTCTCTCCATGCTAGTACTTCTCTCCATGCTAATACTTCTCTGCATGCTAGTACTTCTATCCAGATAGTGATGAGATATCATTACATCTAACTGGAAACATCCTCTCCACATCCACTCTATCCAGGCCTTTCACTAGTCCGGAAGTTTCAGTGAGGTCCCACCGTGTAATGTGTTCATACATATTCATGTCTATGTTAATGAGTTGGTGTTCAATATAAGCAGGGAATGTTGGGTAATAAATCTCTCTCATGATCCAGGCAACCTGCGTGTAAGTTGATATTCATTCTGCCGTCCGGAATATAACAAAATTGGCGACAAGGATGGGATAGAGTTTGTGAACTCTTCCTTTAAATACAGTGCAGGACTGTTTTGCAACATACAGTATTGTTTAACATTTTAAACAGTAAATACGGAGTTGTGTCGCAGTTGTTTGCGAGCTGGACACGATAGGCCGCAGATCCTTCTATGCAGGGGACTGTAGTTTAAAACAGCAGCTGTACAAATCGTCGAGAGTTTGTCAGGCTATCTCTATATTGTGTCTACATGGCAAGATGTCGTCTTTGGGATTGTATAACATTTTAGACTGAATTTTTTTTTGTTGAGTTCCTCAAGCTGAAGAGCCTTTGTACAAGTAAGTTTTAGGTGAATTGTTACACCAGAACAGACAGGAAATCGGGGTTTTTGAACGGACTTTAAACAAAAAGAGAACAACACGATGGCAGGGTCCACGGGCTACATTGGAAACCTTGGCACTTTTGACAATAGAGAGCCGTTCAGCTCCTATATGGAGGGAGCAAACATATTTTTCACGGCAAACAACATAATGGAGATTAGTGGTGAAGGAGAGATAGTGACTGAAACAAATAAGGCCGTTTGCGAACGCATGAAAGCGATTCTGCTCACGGAGATCAGTCCTGAAGTGTACGGCACACTCGTGAATCTGCTTGCGCCCATAAAGGCAAAAGACGTGCCATTCAATGACGTTATGAAGAAGACTCTGGAAATTGCAGAAAGCTATAAATTTGGCACTAGAAACCAGAAGCAGAATGAGACAATTAATGAGTACATTGTTGCCTTGAAAAACTTAACTTTGCACTGTAACGTTGGAATCTTTCTCGGACACGCTCTAGGCGACAGATTTGTTTGTGGTCTACCGTGTTTGTGGATGAACAAAGACCACAGAGGAACAACTCCAGGACTGTTTGGAGTCTGTAGACTGGCCAATGTTCAGGGACTCGGCAACAATGTTCAGGGACTCGGCAACGGACCTGAACGAATACGCCACAGTCGTTACAGACTTCATAAAGGAATGTGTGGAGGAATGCCATCCCAACAAAAACCTTCCGAGTGTTTCCCAATCAGAAGCCTTGGATGAACTATGAGATCCGCACTCTTCTGAAGACCAGACACCGGGCATTCATGTCTGATGATACAGTGGTCTACAAGAAGTCCAAATACGACCTTGGTAAGGCCATCAAAAAGGCCAAAAGGGACTTCTGCTCCAAACTGGAGGATGAGACAGATGTTCGGCAGCTGTGGCGGGGCTTGAATGCAATCACCTCTTACAAGGCAAAATCAGGAGGTAGCTCAAATGTCGGCGGAACATCACTACCTGATGAGCTCAATGCATTTTACGCACGCTTTGATAGGGAGAATACTGATATGCCTTCCCGAGCCCCCATTCGCTGTGATGGTATTTCGGTCACGGTCACAGAGGCCTGGACCTGATGGCAAACCCGGTCGTGTTCTAAAAACCTGTGCGGACCAACTGGCTGGAGTTGTTACGGACATTTTCAACCTCCCACTTCTGAGGTCTGAGGTTCCCACCTGCTTTAAAAGGGCATCAATCATACCAGTGCCCAAGAAGAGTAAGGTGATGTGCCTCAATGACTATTGACCAGAGGCACTAACGTCTGTGGTGATGAAGTGCTTTGAGAGGTTGATCATGGTGCAAATCAACTCCTACCTCGACAAAAACCTGGACCCACTTCAGTTCGCTTACCGCCACAACAGATCAGCGGTGGATGCGATCTCGCTGGCTCTCTACTCCGATCTGGACCACTTGGATAACAAAAACTCATATGTCAGGCTGTTATTCATTGACTACAGCTCGGCATTTAATACAATCATCCCCTCCAAGCTGGTTACCAAACTCTCAGAACTGGGTCTCTGCGCATCCCTCTGCAATTGGATCCTCGACTTCCTCATTCTCAGACCACAGTCTGTTCGTATTGGTGGAAATGTGTCAGCCTCGATAACAATTAGCACGGGAGCACCTCAAGGCTGCATGCTCAGCCCCCTGCTGTACTCACTCTATACTCATGACTGCGTAGCCGGTCATAGTGTGAACTCCATCATCAAGTTCGCTGACGACACCACTGTTGTGGGACATATCACTGATGGAGATGAGTCAGAGTATAGAAGTGAGATTGACCGTTTGACCAAATGGTGCCAGCACAATAACCTGGCCCTCAACACCAGCAAAACCAAGGAACTGATTGTGGACTTTGGAAGGGGTATGATGGGGACACATAGTCCTGTTTATATCAACGAGTCGATGGTGGAGAGGGTCAAAAGCTTCAAATTCCTGGGCGTGCATATCTCTGAAAGATCTCTCCTGGACCGAGAATATTGATGCAATTATAAAGAAAGCACATCAGCGCCTCTACTTCCTGAGAAGATTACGGAGAGTCGGTATGTCAAAGAGGACTCTCTCGAACTTCTACAGGTGCACACTAGAGAGCATGCTGACCGGTTGCATCGTGGCTTGGTTCGGCAACTTGAGCACCCAGGAACGGAAAAGACTGCAAAAAGTTGTAAACACTGCCCAGTCCATCATCGGCTCTGACCTCCCTTCCATCGAGGGGATCTATCGCAGTCGCTGCCTAAAAAAGGCTGGCAGTATAGAAACATAGAAACATAGAAAGTAGGTGCGAGAGTAGACCACCAGGCCCATCGAGCCCGCACCGCCATTCGCTCATGGCTGAACACTAAACAGACACCCTTACCCACAAACAGTAGACACAAGACACAGAACACAAGACACTACCCTCCCCTTTATATCGCTATCACCCCTCTCCACCCCAAGAACCGCGTGATCTCCTGGGGGAGGCAAAAAACCGGATAAAAACCCAGGTCCAATTCGGGAAAAAAATCCGGGAAATTCCTCTCCGACCCCAATCCAGGCGATCGACACTTGTCCAGGAGATCACTCAGGTCTTACTATACTAACCATACCGAGGTCCATATCCCTGCCCTCTCCCCGTAGCCCCTTATCCCCTTGGCAGCTAAAAAACCATCTATTTTAGACTTAAATATATTTAATGTTTCTGATTCCACTGCTCCCTGGGGCAGTGAATTCCATAACTTAACCACCCTCTGGGTGAAGAAGTTCTTCCTCATCTCAGTTTTAAAAGAGCCCCCTCTTATTCTACAACTATGTCCCCTAGTTCTAGTTTCCCCGATCATTGGGAACATCCTCGGTGCATCCACCCGATCAAGGCCCCTCACGATCTTATATGTTTCAATGAGATCGCCTCTCATTCTTCTAAACTCCAAAGAGTAGAGTTCCAGCCTACTTAACCTTTCCTCATATGTCAATCCCCTCATTGCAGGAATTAATCTTGTAAACCTTCGCTGCACTGCCTCCAGGGCCAGTACATCCTTTCTTAAGTATGGACCCCAGAACTGTACACAGTATTCCAAATGTGGTCTCACTAATACTGTGTACAGCTGCAGCAAGACCTCCGTGTTTTTATACTCAATCCCCCTAGCAATAAAGGCCAAAACTCCATTGGCCTTCCTGATTGCTTGCTGCACCTGCATACTAACTTTTAGTGATTCATGTACTACTACCGCTAGATCCCTTTGCGTTGCATTACAACGCAGCTCCACCTCATTTAGAAAATAACTTGCCCTATCATTTTTTTTCCCAAAGTGAATGACTTCACATTTATTAGTATTAAATTTCATCTGCCAAGTTGTTGCCCACTCACCTAGCTTATCTATATCCTTTTGCAGACTCTTCCTATCCTCCTCATCCCCTACTTTTCCTCCCATTTTTGTATCGTCCGCAAATTTTGATATATTACACTTGGTTCCCTCCTCCAAATCATTTATATAAATTGTGAACAACTGGGGTCCCAGCACCGACCCTTGCGGAACCCCGCTAGTTACCGGTTGCCATCCCGAGTATGAACCATTTATCCCCACTCTCTGCTTCCTATTTGTTAGCCAATCCTCTACCCATGCTAATATATTACCCCCAATCCCATAATTTTTTATTTTTAGCAATAGTCTCTTATGTGGCACCTTGTCAAAAGCCTTTTGGAAGTCCAAGTATACCACATCCACCGGTTCCCCTTTATCCACCCGGGTTGTTACTTCCTCAAAGAATTCGAGCAGATTCGTTAAACAGGACTTCCCCTTCACAAAACCATGCTGGTTCTGTCCGATGAAGTCATGTTTATCCAAGTGCCCCGTTAGTGTTTCTTTAATAATTGTCTCTAACATTTTACCCACCACCGATGTTAGACTAACCGGTCTATAGTTACCCGCCTTCTGTTTACTTCCTTTTTTAAATATAGGTGTTACATTGGCCATTTTCCAATCCACTGGGACCGTTCCTGCCTCCAGGGAGTTTTGGAAAATTATCACCAATGCATCCACAATCCCCACCGCTATCTCCCTCAAGACCCTTGGATGTAATCCATCAGGCCCAGGGGATTTATCCTCCTTCAGTCTCATTAATTTCCCTAATACCACCTCCTTGGTGATCTTAATAGTATTTAGCTCCTCCATTCCTACCGCCCCCTGTTTATCCAGCGTTGGAATATTTTTTGTGTCTTCTATGGTGAAGACTGATAAAAAATACTCGTTTAATGCCTTTGCCATTTCCATGTTCCCCACCAACAACTCTCCAGTCTCACCCTCCAATGGACCAACGTTCACCTTAGCCACCCTTTTTCTTTTTATATAGCTATAAAAACTCTTACTATTAGTTTTTATGTTGTTCGCTAAATTCCTTTCATAGTCTATTTTCCCCGTCTTAATTAATCTCTTAGTTATTTTTTGCTGACCTTTAAATGCTTCCCAATCCTCTACCCTCCCACTATCTCTAGCTACCTTATATGCCCTTGCCTTCAGCCGAATACTATCCTTTATAGTTTTACTGAGCCATGGCTGACTGTTCTTTCCCTTACCCCTTTTTTTCTTCATAGGAATAAATTTTTCTTGAAGGTTATACAGTAGATCCTTAAACGTACACCACTGCTCATGTACCGTCTTATTCTTGAGTCTGCTATCCCAGTCAACTTTGATCAGCTCAGTCCTCATACCTTCATAATCCCCCTTATTTAGACTAAGTACCCTAGCCTGAGTTTCAACCTGCTCCCCTTCTATTTGAATATGGAATTCGACCATATTGTGGTCACTTGTTCCCAACGAGTCCCTAACTATGACATTTTTAATTAATCCTGCTTCATTACACAGGACCAGATCCAAGATTGCCTCCCTCCTTGTCGGTTCTGTGACATACTGTTCTAGGAACCCGTCTCTAATACATTCTATAAACTCTTCCTCTAGTCTACCCTGCCCAGTTTGGTTTGCCCAATTAATATGAAAATTGAAGTCCCCCATGATTACAGCAGTTCCCTTTTTACATGCGTCAACTATTTGCAGATTTATGTTCTGACTAACAGCGTCACAGCTATTTGGAGGTCTATAAATTACACCCACTAGTGTTTTTTTCCCCTTGTTATTCTCTATCTGTACCCAAGCTGTTTCACTATCCTGATCCTTCAACGCAATATCCTTCCTCTCTATTGCCGTTATTCCCTCCCTTATTAAAAGGGCCACCCCTCCTCCCTTTCTTTCCTGTCTATCTTTTCTAATTGTCGAGTACCCCTCTATATTTAACTCCCAATCCTGATCCCCTTGCAGCCATGTCTCCGTAATGGCCACGATATCATAACTATATGTACTTAATTGCACCGTTAATTCATTTATCTTATTTCGAATACTCCGTGCATTTAGATACAGCACTTTCAGATGATTTTTACTACCCTTCCTTTCTGTTTTTGCCCCTTTTACATCTAGAGCTTTATCTTCACACATTCTGGATCCTCCTGTCACATTTTGATTTTCCGTTTCCCCACTGATACCCTGCTCTATTTCCTCTACCCCTGCCGTTATTACCCCCCTTGATACCTCCCCCCCGCTACTTAGTTTAAAGACCTCTCTACTGCCCTAGTTATATGATTTGCCAGGACCCCAGTCCCAGCACCGTTCAGGTGAAGTCCGTCCTTACAGAACAGATCCCCCCTGTCCCAGTACTGGTGCCAGTGGCCCAAGAAACCAAACCCATTTTTCCCACACCAGTCTTTGAGCCACGCATTCAGCTTTTTAATTTTTCGTACCCTCGCCGATTTGGCCCGTGGCTCAGGTAGCAATCCGGAGATCAGTACCCTCGAGGTTCTGCTTTTTAATTTATTCCCTAACTGCTCAAACTCGTTCAGCAGATCCTCCTTCCTCGTCCTTCCTATGTCATTGGTCCCCACATGGACCACGACCACTGGATCCTCCCCCTCACTCTGCAAATTTCTCTCCAGCATCGCAGAGATATCCTTAACCCTAGCACCGGGTAGGCAACACAGCCTTCGGGACATGTTCTGCTGGCCGCAGAGAACCTTATCTACCCCCCGAATAATACTATCCCCTATCACAACGGCATTTCTTCTAACTCCCCCCTCTTGAATGGCCCCCTGATCCACGGTGCTGCAGCCAGGTTGCTCATCCCTCCCACAGCCCCTGATCCCGTCCTCACATTGAGTAAGAGCCTCGGTCATGCTCGTCAGGGACAAGGGCTGTGGCTCCTGCCGCATCTCCTCCTGGTTCCCCCTACCTGCCTCGCTTATGGCCACACCTTCCTTTCCCTGCTCACTAACTACTGAATTAGTTAAACTGGTCGGTGTGACCATCCCCTGGCACAAAACATCCAGGTAATACTCCCCCTCCCTGATGCACCGCAGCGTATGAAGTTGGGTCTCCAGCTCATCAATGCGGAGCTCGAGTTCCGCTAGCCTCAAGTATCATCAAGGATCCACACCATCCTGGCCACTCACTCATCTCCCCGCTGCCTTCAGGTAGAAGGTACAGGAGCCTGAAATCTGCAACATCCAGGTTCAGGAATAGCTGCTTCCCCACAGCCATCAGGCTATTAAACTCAACTCAAACAAAACTCTGAACATTAATAGCCCATTGCACTTTATCGGCTTATTTATGTGTGTGTATATATACAGTGGCTTGCAAAAGTTTTCATACCCCTTGAACTTTTCCACATTTTGTCACGTTACAACCACAAACGTAAATGTATTTTATTGGGATTTTATGTGATAGACCAACACAAAGTGGCGCATAATTGTGAAGTGGAAGGAAAATGATACATGGTTTTCAAATTTTTTTACAAATAAAAAACTGAAAAGTGTCGCGTGCAAAAGTATTCAGCCCCCCTGAGTCAATACTTTGTAGAACCACCTTTCGCTGCAATTACAGCTGCAAGTCTTTTGGGGTATGTCTCTACCAGCTTTGCACATCTAGAGACTGAAATTTTTGCCCATTCTTCTTTGCAAAATAGCTCAAGCTCAGTCAGATTGGATGGAGAGCGTCTGTGAACAGCAATTTTCAAGTCTTGCCAGAGATTCTCAATTGGATTTAGGTCTGGACTTTGACTGGGCCATTCTAACACATGAATATGCTTTGATCTAAACCATTCCATTGTAGCTCTGGCTGTATTTTTAGGGTCGTTGTCCTGCTGGAAGGTGAACCTCCGCCCCAGTCTCAAGTCTCTTGCAGACTCTAACAGGTTTTCTTCCAAGATTGCCCTGTATTTGGCTCCATCCATCTTCCCATCAACTCTGACCAGCTTCCCTGTCCCTGCTGAAGAAAAGCATCCCCACAGCATGATGCTGCCACCACCATGTTTCACAGTGGGGATGGTGTGTTCAGGGTGATGTGCAGTGTTAGGTTTCCGCCACACATAGCGTTTTGCATTTAGGCCAAAAACTTCAATTTTGGTCTCATCTGACCAGAGCACCTTCCTCCACATGTTTGCTGTGTCCCCCACATGGCTTGTGGCAAACTGCAAACGGGACTTCTTATGACTTTTTTTCAACAATGGCTTTCTTCTTGCCACTCTTCCATAAAGGCCCGATTTGTGGAGTGCACGACTAATAATTGTCCTGTGGACAGATTCTCCCACCTGAGCTGTGGATCTCTGCAGCTCCTCCAGAGTTACCATGGGCCTCTTGGCTGCTTCTCTGATCAATGCTCTCCTTGCCCGGCCTGTCAGTTTAGGTGGACGGCCATGTCTTGGTAGGTTTGCAGTTGTGCCATACTCTTTCCATTTTCGGATGATGGATTGAACAGTGCTCCGTGAGATGTTCAAAGCTTGGGATATTTTTTTATAACCTAACCCTGCTTTAAACTTCTCCACAACTTTATCCCTGACCTGTCTGGTGTGTTCCTTGGGCTTCATGATGCTGTTTGTTCACTAATGTTCTCTAACAAACCTCTGAGGCCTTCACAGAACAGCTGTATTTATACTGAGATTAGATTACACACAAGTGGAATCTATTTACTAATTAGGTGACTTCTGAAGGCAATTGGTTGCACTGGATTTTATTTAGGGGTATCAGAGTAAAGGGGACTGAATACTTTTGCACGCGACACCTTTCCGATTTTTATTTGTAAAAAAATTTGAAAACCATGTATCATTTTCCTTCCACTTCTCAATTATGCGCCACTTTGTGTTGGTCTATCACATAAAATCCCAATAAAATACATTTACGTTTGTGGTTGTAACGTGACAAAATGTGGAAAAGTTCAAGGGGTATGAATATTTTTGCAAGCCACTGTATATTCAATGGTATATGGTCACACTGATCTGTTCTGTATTCATGCCTACTATATTCTGTTGTGCTGAAGCAAAGCAAGAATTTCATTGTCATATCTGGGACACATGACAATAAACTATCTTGAATCTCTTGAATCCCTTGAATCTTGAATCTTGATCACAAGCCACTACTAGTGATACTTGGTCCCAAGGCAGCTATACCTTCCATGGCGGCATCAAGGATGTAGCGCTGGGCAATTTTGCTGTCCCAGTATGACTACAAGGTGGAGTACAGAAGCTCCAAGTGCAATGCAGTTGCAGATGCGTTGTCCCGGTTGCCCCATGAGTACTCTGATGTGGGAAGTGAGAACTCAACCTACACACTGCAAGTTGTAGATAAAGACTTTCCAGTGACTGCAACAGAAATTGCAGCAGAAACAGAGAAACACACTGTGCTGAAGTGGGTCTATGAACTGACATTGAACGGTTGGACTGAAATCGACGGTGGATTGAACTCAGTTCTTAGCTCAGAACTGAAGCCTTTCCATAATCAACGCCATGAATTATCATGTGAGCAGAGATGCATTAAGTGGGATTACAGAGTGGTTGTACCAGAGTCTTTGAGAAACAAAATGATGAATGAACTTCATGCCGAACATCCTGGCATAGTAAGCATGAAATCAATTTCTAGAAGTTTTGTGTATTGGCCTGGTATTGACAGTGACATCGAGTCACTGGTGAGCAAATGTAGCGTCTGCCAAAATTGCCGGAGTAAACCACCAAAAACACCACTGCAACCCTGGTCATGGCCAAGTAGACCTTTTCAGAGAGTTCATGTAGATTTTTGTGAAAAGGGTAATGATCACTTTCTGGTACTAGTAGATTGTCATTCCAAATGGATTGAGGTTAAGCATATGGGGTCAAGCACTACTACTGAGTGTACCATAGATGAGTTGAGATCAATTTTTGCATGCCATGGTTTACCGGAAGAATTTGTTTCTGATAACGAGCCTCAGTTTCGTTCAGAACGGTTCAAAGAGTTCATGCAGCGGAATGGTGTAAAACACACTTGTTCCCCCTTACCATCCATCCTCCAACAGGGTGGCGGAAAGGTCTGTTAGAGTTGTCAAAGATGCTCTCAAGAAACAGGTTTTGCAGGGTAGTTCAAAGCTCAGCATGAAACATTGTTTGGTTAGTTTCTTGCTGAAGTACAGAACCACACAACACACAACAACAGGTTACTCACCTGCAGAACTGTTGATGAAGAGAAGGCTAAGAATACGCCTAAGTCTAGTTCAACCCAATTTGGCCTTGAGAGTTGAGCAAAAACAGTTAAGTCAAAAACACCATTTTGACTCCCACAAAAAGGAGAGGTACTTCAAGCCAGATGAGCAGGTTCATGTTCTCAGTCCTCCCAACAAGTCCAGTTGAGACAAATGGGATGTTGGGAAAATAGTGGAAGTGTGTGCAACAAAAAGATACTTAGTTGAAGTTAGAGATAGGATCAAAAGTGTTCATGTTGATCAAATGATTCCAGCCAAAGATGAACCAAAAACTGAGCATGAAGTCCTAATCCCGGAGTTTTTATCTGAAAGTGAGTTGGAGGAGACCACTGTGATTGAAACACAAAGTTCAGTTAGTACAGACAAAGAAACAGATTCCTCTGGTCAAAGTCAGGGTACTAAAACAGAGCCAATCAAGCCTACAGTTGAGTCAACACCTAAACCTGTTACACCTGTTACTGTTAGACGATCAGGCAGGATCCGTAAACCAGTAGTCAGATTAGGTTTGTAAGTTAAGTAACGCACTGTATAAGTAAAACGAAAATGTGTAGATATGTAAAATAAATATATTATGTTTATCATTTAAGATTTCATAAATACTGGTTTAAATCAAGTATCACAACAACAAAATTGTAACTGTGTACTTAGATTTAATACTTTAAAAAAGGAGAGCAGTATAATGTATTCAAGCATATTCATGTATATGTTAATGAGTTGGTGTTCAATATAAGCAGGGAATGTTGGGTAATAAATCTCTCTCGTGATCCAGCCAACCTGCGTGTAAGTTGTTATTCATTCTGCCGTCCGGAATATAACACCCCTCATCCTTCTAAACCAGCGAGTACAGGCCCAGTGCCGAGTAACACTCGTCATACGTTAACCTAATTACATCCACTAAATTAGATATGAGATAGATAAATATTTAAAAGTTCAAAGGATTGCAGGTTATGTGGAAGTGGAAGAGGAGAAGAGTATGTTGATTAGTACGGGTGTCAGGGGTTAGGAGGGAGAGATAGATCAGCCATGATTGAATGGTGGAGTAGAGGCCCGGAGAGCCGTTGGAGCGAGGAGGAGTTACCTGGAGCTGTGAGTAGAAAAACAGCGCGGGGCTTGCTTCTACAGAGGCCCGGGGAGCCGTTGGAGCGAGGAGGAGTTACCTGGAGCTGTGAGTAGAAAAACAGCGCGGGGCTTGCTTCTACAGAGGCCCGGGGAGCCGTTGGAGCGAGGAGGAGTTACCTGGAGCTGTGAGTAGAAAAACAGCGCGGGGCTTGCTTCTACAGAGGCCCGGGGAGCCGTTGGAGCGAGGAGGAGTTACCTGGAGCCGTTGGAACCCAAATCTGCAACGTTCAGGCAACGTTCCAGAGAAGGAGTGTGGGGGAAGCCTCTGATTGGTCGAACGGACTAGAGGAAGCAGCTGATTGGCTTGTATCTCGGGTAAGGGGGAGAATGAGGGCCAGGGCAGTTTACTGTTCTGGATGTCAGATGTGGGAGGTCATGGAGTCTGAGTGCCCTCCAGACGTCCACATCAGCGCCAGGTGCGTCGAGATGGGGCTCCTTGGGACCGTGTTAGGAACCTGGAGCAGCAACTCGATGACCTCTGTCTGCTCAGGGAGAGCGAGGAGGTCATAGAAAGGAGTTACAGGGAGGTGGTCACTCCAAGACCACGGGAGACAGAAAACTGGGTCACAGTTAGGAAGGGCAATGGGCAGAGGCAGGGACTGGTGAGTACCCCAGTGGCTGTACACCTTGAAAATAAGTACTCATGTTTGAGTAATGGTGGTGGAGACGGCCTACCTGGGGGCAGCGACAGCGGCCGGGCCTCTGGCACAAAGACTGGTCCTGTTGCTCAGAAGGGTAAGGAAAAGAAGAGGAGGGCAATAGTAATAGGGGACTCTATAGTCAGGGGGTCGGATAGGCGTTTCTGTGGACGCAGACAGGAGACCCGGATGGTAGTTTGCCTCCCTGGTGCCAGGGTCAGGGATGTGTCTGAACGTGTCGAAGAAATCCTGAAATGGGAGGGAGAGGAGCCTGAGGTTGTGGTACATATAGGTACCAACGACATAGGTAAAAAAAGAGAAGAGGTCCTGAAAGAAGAATTTAGGGAGTTAGGTAGAGAGTTAAGGAGAAGGACTGCAAAGGTAACAATCTCAGGATTACTGCCTGTGCCACGCGACAGTGAGAGTAGGAATGGAGCGAGGTGGAGGATAAATGAGTGGATGAGGGACTGGTGCAGTGGGTATGGATTCAAGTTTCTGGATCATTGGGACCACTTTTGGGGAAGGTGCGACCTGTACAGAAAGGATGGGTTGCACTTGAACTCGAGGGGGACCAATATCCTGGCGGGTAGATTTGCAAAGGCTACTGGGGAGACTTTAAACTAGTCTGGTTGGGGGGAGGGACTCAAATTGGGAAAGCTAGCAGTCAGTGTGTGAGGCAGGAGGCAGAGAATGGAAGCACTCTGACCCAAAATGTAGGGGAGAGAGAAGAAAAAGACAATAAACAGAGAATAAGAGAGGGTGGGTTTCTTAAATGTGTATATTTTAATGCTAGGAGCATTGTAAGAAAGGTGGATGAACTTAAAGCCTGGATTGACACCTGGAAGTATGATGTTGTGGCGATCAGTGAAACATGGTTGCAGGAGGGCTGTGATTGGAAACTAAATATTCTAGGATTTCGTAGCTTCAGGTGTGATAGAATTGAAGGGGCAAGAGGTGGAGGTGTTGCATTGCTTATCAGGGAAGATATTACAGCAGTGCTTTGGCAGGATAGATTAGAGGGCTCTTCTAGGGAGGCTATTTGGGTGGAACTGAGAAATGGGAAAGGGGTAGCAACACTCATAGGGGTGTATTATAGACCGCCAAATGGGGAGCGAGAATTGGAAGAGCAAATATGTAAGGAGATTGCAGATATTAGTAGTAAGCACAAGGTAGTGATTGTGGGAGATTTCAATTTTCCACACATAGACTGGGAAACACATTCTGTAAATGGGCTGGATGGGTTGGAGTTTGTAAAATGTGTGCAGGATAGTTTTTTGCAGCAATACATAGAAGTACCTACTCGAGAAGGGGCGGTGCTGGACCTCCTGTTAGGAAATGAGACGGGTCAGGTGGCAGAGGTATGCGTTGGGGAACAGTTCGGGACCAGTGATCACAATACCATTAGTTTCAATATAATTATGGAGAGGGTCAGAACTGGACCTAGGGTTGAGATTTTTGATTGGAGAAAGGCTAACTTTGAGGAGATGCGAAATGATTTAAAAGGAGTAAATTGGGACAGTTTGTTTTATGGGAAAGATGTGGAAGAGAAATGGAGGACATTTAAAGGTGAAATTTTAAGAGTACAGAATCTTTATGTCCCTGTTCGGTTGAAAGGAAATAGTAAAAATTGGAAAGAGCCATGGTTTTCAAGGGAAATTGGACACAGTTCGGAAAAAGAGAGAGATCTACAATAATTATAGACAGCATGGAGTAAATGAGGTGCTTGAGGAGTATAAAAAATGTAAAAAGAGTCTTAAGAAAGAAATTAGAAAAGCTAAAAGATATGAGGTTGCTTTGGCAAGTAAGGTGAAAGTAAATCCAAAGGGTTTCTACAGCTATATTAATAGCAAAAGGATAACGAGGGATAAAATTGGTCCATTAGAGAGTCAGAGTGAACAGCTATCTGCAGAGCCAAAAGAGATGGGGGAGATATTGAACAATTTCTTTTCTTCGGTATTCACCAAGGAGAAGGATATTGAATTATGTGAGGTAAGGGAAACAAGTAGAGTAGCTATGGAAACTATGAGATTCAAAGAAGAGGAAGTACTGACACTTTTGAGAAATATAAAAGTGGATAAGTCTCCAGGTCCGGACAGGATATTCCCTAGGACATTGAGGGAAGTTAGTGTAGAAATAGCAGGGGCTATGACAGAAATATTTCAAATGTCATTGGAAACGGCAATAGTGCCGGAGGATTGGCGTACTGCGCATGTTGTTCCATTGTTTAAAAAGTGGTCTAAGAGTAAACCTAGCAATTATAGACCTGTTAGTTTGACGTCAGTGGTGGGCAAATTAATGGAAAGGATACTTAGAGATAATATATATAAGCATCTGGATAAACAGGGGCTGATTAGGAACAGTCAACATGGATTTGTGCCTGGAAGGTCATGTTTGACTAATCTTCTTGAATTTTTTGAAGAGGTTACTCGGGAAATTGATGAGGGTAAAGCCGTGGATGTTGTATATATGGACTTCAGTAAGGCCTTTGACAAGGTTCCTCATGGAAGGTTGGTTAAGAAGATTCAATTGTTGGGTATTAATGGAGGAGTAGCAAGATGGATTCAACAGTGGCTGAATGGGAGATGCCAGAGAGTAATGGTGGATGGTTGTTTGTCAGGTTGGAGGCCGGTGACTAGTGGGGTGCCACAGGGATCTGTGTTGGGTCCACTGTTGTTTGTCATGTACATCAATGATCTGGATGATGGTGTGGTAAATTGGATTAGTAAGTATGCAGATGATACTAAGATAGGTGGGGCTGTGGATAATGAAGTAGATTTTCAAAGTCTACAGAGAGATTTATGCCGGTTGGAAGAGTGGGCTGAAAGATGGCAGATGGAGTTTAATGCTGATAAGTGTGAGGTGCTACATCTTGGCAGGACAAATCAAAATAGGATGTACATGGTAAATGGTAGGGAATTGAAGAATGCAGGTGAACAGAGGGATCTTGGAATAACTGTGCACAGTTCCCTGAAAGTGGAATCTCATGTAGATAGGGTGGTAAAGAAAGCTTTTGGTGTGCTGGCTTTTATAAATCAGAGCATTGAGTATAGAAGTTGGGATGTAATGTTAAAATTGTACAAGGCATTGGTGAGGCCAATTCTGGAGTATGGTGTACAATTTTGGTCGCCTAATTATAGGAAGGATGTCAACAAAATAGAGAGAGTACAGAGGAGATTTACTAGAATGTTGCCTGGGTTTCAGCAACTAAGTTACAGAGAAAGGTTGAACAAGTTAGGGCTTTATTCTTTGGAGCGCAGAAGGTTAAGGGGGGACTTGATAGAGGTCTTTAAAATGATGAGAGGGATAGACAGAGTTGACGTGGATAAGCTTTTCCCACTGAGAGTAGGGAAGATTCAAACAAGGGGACATGACTTGAGAATTAAGGGACAGAAGTTTAGGGGTAACATGAGGGGGAACTTCTTTACTCAGAGAGTGGTGGCTGTGTGGAATGAGCTTCCAGTGAAGGTGGTGGAGGCAGGTTCGTTTTTATCATTTAAAAATAAATTGGATAGTTATATGGACGGGAAAGGAATGGAGAGTTATGGTCTGAGCGCAGGTATATGGGACTAGGGGAGAATACGTGTTCGGCACGGACTAGAAGGGTCGAGATGGCCTGTTTCCGTGCTGTAATTGTTATATGGTTATATGGTTATATGGTTATAGACTAGACGGGTGAATGGCCTAATTCTGCTGCTATCATTTATTAACATGATGATCTGGACTGCACTATCCTCAGGGGCAGAGAATTCCAGACTGACCAGCTTCAGATTGTCCCTGACCCCTCTACTGCTCTGGCTGCTACATAAACCCATCTTCCAGTTTAGTGCAGCTCAGAGATACAGCGTGGAAACCGACTCTTCGGCCCCTCGAGTCCACGCCGTACACTAACTATATCTTACACACTAGGTATGACACAAAATGCTGGAGTCACTCAGCGGGACAGGCTGCATCTCTGGAGAGAAGGAATGGGTGACGCTTCGGGTCAAGATCCTTCTTCAGACCCAAAATATCACCCATTCCTTCTCTCCAGAGATGCTGCCTGTCTCGCTGAGTTACTCCAGCACTTCGTCAAGTCAAGTCAAGTCACATTTATTTCTATAGCACGTTTAAAAAAACAACTCTCATTGACCAAAGTGATTTACATTGGTGGAGGTACTAACGTTATACAACAGTGGTTCATAGATTTGTGTCTATCTTCGATTTAAACCAGCATCTGCAGTTCTTTCCTTCACACTAGGGATAATATTCAATTTTTACCGAAGCCAATTAACCTCCAAATCTGCACGTCTTTGGAGGAAACCGGAGCACCCGGAGAAAACCCACACAGGTGACGGGGAGAACGTGTAAACTCCGTACAGACAGCACCCGTAGTCAGGATAGAACCTGGATCTCTGGCGCTGTGAGGCAGCAGCTCTACCCGCTGCGCCACCGTGCCACCCTAGTTCGAGCCATTGTTGGCGGTATCTGGGGTTCGCATTGTTCCACCACTGGGGACATATCTTTGGACTCTTGACAACTGGAACCCTTCACCTGACCCTCTCCAGCGCCTCCTGTAGCGTAGTTGCACCCGTACTAATCCCGCTGAGTTATCTGCAGTTACTTATTTCCACTCAACTGTTTAGTTTAGTTTACAGATACAGTGCAGAAACAGGCCCTTCGGCCCACCGAGTCCGCTCCGAGCAGCGATCCCCGCACATTAACACCACCCTACACACACTAGGGACAATTTACACTGATACCAAGCCAATTAGCCTACAAACCTGCGCGTCTTTGGAGTGTGGGAGGAAACTGAAGATCTCGGAGAAAACCCACAGGGAGAATGTGCAAACTCCATACAGCTGAGCACCTGTAGGTTTCTGGCGCTGTCAGGCAGTAGCTCTACCACTACTGTGTTTTTAAGCAAAGTTACGTTAAAGATTGCATGACAAGGTAATGTATACCTACCCCAGCTTCTTCCTGGTGAGGTGGCCACGGACCCAGCGCTGAATGATGTGCACTGGAGAGTGATGGGCAAGGATGTTGTTGACGATGCCCACCAGCTTTTGGACGTTGTCCAGCTCACTGCGCCAGGTGGAGATCTGCGGGAGAGGTCAGAGTATCAGCGGCTGGTCGCAGGCAGGTCCGCCAGGGAGAGCCCAGGGTCACACGTACAGCATCAACAACATTGCATCAAATACCATCGTTAGCACAACATCAGTTACAGTTTCATGGGAAACAATCGAGGAGACTTGAGATAGAAATTAGAAACTTGTTCTTGGAAGCCAGTTGGTCAAAGAGGCAAAGCCCTAGGGCTGCACTAAGGGAAGTCAAGTCAAGTCAAGTCAAGTCAAGTCACTTTTATTTCTATAGCACATTTAAAAAACAACTCTCGTTGGCCAAAGTGCTTTACATTGGTGGAGAAACTAACGTTATACAACAGTGGTTCATAGATTAAGTACATACATAAATACATACATGTAGCCCTCCCTCAGAGGACGTCAAGAAAGGCTTGAGAATAAAGATGAGTTTTAAGTCTTGACTTAAAAGAGTCGATGGAGGGGACAGTTCTGATGGGAAGAGGGATGCTGTTCCACAGTCTAGGAGCTGCAACCGCAAAGGCGCGGTCGCCCCTGAGCTTATGCCTAGACCGCGGGATGTTCAGTAACCCCAAGTCGGCCGATCTGAGGGACCTGGAGGTGGTGTGGTGAGTAAGCAGACTTGATGTAGGTGGGGGCAAGCCCGTTAAGGGCTTTGTAGACAGAAAGAAGGATCTTGACATTTAGTCGGGAAGGACCCAGGCTGCTTGCGTCACTGACTGGTTCACCAATTCCAACGCTCAGGAAGGCAAGAGGCTGTGGAGAGGGGTAGACTCAGCCATCACGGGTACACCCTCCCCACCATGGAGAGCATGGACACCAGGCACTGCCTCAAGAAGGCGGCATCTCTCATCACGGACCCCCACCATCCTGGCCCTGCCCGCCGGGCAGGAGGTACACAAACCTCAAGACCACAGCACCAGGTTCAGGAACAGATGCTTTCCCACAACCCCCCATCAGGTTCATGAATCTCCCCAAGGTGTCAGACTAAGGAGGGACCCGACCCGAAACATTCATAATCATAATAATTATCATAATACTTTATTAGCCAAGTATGTTTTGTAACATACGAGGAATTGTCTGTCCATTCCCTCCACAGATGCTGCCTGACTGCTGAGCTACTCCAGTATTTTCCTCGATGCACCAGACCAAACCGTCTGAAGGGTCTCGACCCGAAACATCACCCATCCCTGAGTTACTCCAGCATTATGTGTCTATCTAAAATGGATTGAAGACTCATTGTCACTAGGAGACAGAGATTCACAGTACACTAGCCTATTCTTGCTATTGAGGGAGTGCAGCGTAGGTTTACAAGGTTAATTCCCGGGATGGCGGGACTGTCATATGCTGAGAGAATGGAGCAGCTGGGCTTGTACACTCTGGAGTTTAGGATGAGAGGAGGTGTGTAAGAAAGAATTGCAGATGCTGGTTTAAATCGAAGGTAGACACAAAATGCTGGAGTAACTCAGTGGGACAGGCAGCATCTCTGGAGAGAAGGAATGGGTGATGTTTCGGGTCGAGACCCTTCTTCAGAATGAGGATGGATGTGCTGGCTCTGGAGAGGGTCCAGAGGAGGTTTCCAAGAATGATCCCGGGGATAATTGTGTTAAAAGTAGGATGATCGTTTGACATCGCCGGGCCTGTAGTTTAGAATGAGGGGGGACCTCATTGAAACATACAGAATAGTGAAAGGCCTGGATAGAGTGGATGTGGAGAGGATGATTCCACTAGTGGGAGAGGCTAGGACCAGAGGGCACAGCCTCAGAATGAAAGGACGTTCCTTTAGGAAGGAGATCAGTAATTTCTTTAGCCAGAGGGTGGTGAATCTGTGGGATTCATTGCCACAGACAGTGGTGGCCACGTCATTGGGTATGTTTAAGGCAGAGATTGACAGGTATTATTTTGCTCCTATCACCTATGAATAGTATGCAGTCATGCACTTGCATGAGGATCAAAAGGCCGGAAGTGTACAATTGAGTGATATGGACACCCACTGAGTGAAAATGATGGCTCTGAGGTGTCTCTTAAACCTCTCTCCTCTCACGTCTGTACGCTCCAGTTTTAGAATCCTCTACACTGGGCATAAAGATCGTCACAAGGGATTTAAGGAACTTTAGTTTTCCTCCACATTTCCTCCAGCGGCTGGAGTTTAGAAGGACGAGAGGATATCTTATTGAAACATATAAGATTATTAAGGGTTTGGACACGCTAGAGGCAGGAAACATGTTCAGAACCATGGGCCACATATAAGAATAAGATGTAAGCCATATAGAACGGAGATGAGGAAACACTTTTTCACACAGAGAGTGGTGAGTCTGTGGAACTCTTTGCCTCAGAGGGCGGTGGAGGACGGTTCTCTGGATGCTTTCAAGAGAGAGCTAGATAGGGCTCTTAAAAAAAGCGGAGTCAGGGGATATGGGGAGAAGGCAGGAACGGGGTACTGATTGTAGATGATCAGCCATGATCACATTGAATGGTGGTACTGGCTCGAGGGCTGAATGGCCTACTCCTGCACCTATTGTCTATTGTCTATTTTGCATTTTCCTTGTAATTTGATGTGGAACTGGAAGTTTCTTCCCTGTCATCATGGGTCACTAACCTGTGGAGGTATTGGAGGATAAATGAGGAACTGGTGACTGTGAGCCCGGTAATGGCTGCTGTCCAGCACATCCTCCATCAGCTCCTCGTCGGCAATGACAAAGTTGTCCAGCGCTTTCAGGCTCCAGATGCTGTTGACGGCAAAGTGGCGATACTTTGGCACCAGGCTGATGGGGGTGTCGTACAGGGTCAGGACGGTGAGCTGTGGGCAGCCGCTCAGCGCCTCGATGCTGCACATGTCACCAATGATGTTGTTGTGGAGATACAGCACCTCCAGACACTTCATCTCCCTCCAGAAGAACTCGTCTGGGAGCTCGGTAATCTGAGAGAGGGGGTGCAGATACAGAGACAGGCCGTCAGAGTCACACAGTGATACAGTGTGGAAACAGGCCCTTCAGCCCAACCTGTCCACACCGGCCAACATGTCCCAGCTACACTAGTCCCACCTACCTGCATGTGGTCCATATCCCTCCAAACGTGCCTATCCTTGTAGAGTTCGTAGGTTAGTGAGGCAAAGTCATTCTGCGGGGAATGGTAAGTCAGCAGGAATGGAAGGGAGGTGGGAATGGGAGGACAGTGGGAATGGAGGGGAGGTGGGAATGAGAGTGGGAATGGGAGGAGTGGGAATGAAAGGGCAGTGGGAATGAAAGGGCAGTGGGAATGGAGGAGAGGTGGGAATGAGAGTGGGAAAGGGAGGGGTGAGAATGTAAGGGCAGTGGGAATGGAAGTGGGAATGAAATGGGAGTGGGAATAGAAGGGGAGTGGCAGGTTGGGGAGGGCCAGTATGGGCAGGATGGGATGTGGCCTCTTTCTGTAATAAAGAACACTCTCCAGTATGACCTTCAACCTGACAATTTAAAGCATCTGAAGAATTAATCTTAAGCAAACACTCAAGGCCATTTGGCCCATCAGACCAAGTGTCTTACAACACAGTTCGAGAAGGAACTGCAGATCCTGGAAAATCGAAGGTAGACAAAATGCTGGAGAAACTCAGCGGGTGCAGCAGCATCTATTTCCTGCGCTCCATAGATGCTGCCGCACCCGCTGAGTTTCTCCAGTATTTTTGTCTTACAACACAGAACAACAGGCCCTTCGGCCTAACTCATCCGTGCAGACCAAGTTGGTATTCTGGAGTAGTTAGCCTGTGTTTGGCCCTTATCCCTTTAAATCCTATCCATATATCTGTCTTTTAAACATTGTAATTTTATCCTCTTCCACTGGCAGCTCGTTCGAGACACAGAATACCCTGTGTGTGAAAATGTTTCCCCTGAGGTCTCTCCTAAATCTCACCCCTCTCACCCTAAGCATGTGCCCTCTCGATTTAGAATCCTTTTTTAAAATATTTCAAAATAGACTTTATTTGATAAATAAATACATACAATACATGATCCATACAAAACTCCATCCGACATTCTCGGAGGCTATACATTCATACATTCATACAATACAGTTTCCCCAAATCACAATTTTTACCCCACCCCCTTACCACTCATGTGGCCCACTGGCGTGGAATCCCTTCCCTTATTTTGGAGGGGCTTTTCCACTACACCCTGCCCCCCATGTCCAGCAGCAGAAGGACCCCTCTATCCAAAGATCCTTTCGCGAGCAAGATAGTCCACTCGACGAAAAAAACGTAGTACGGTCATGGGCAGATTCATGGGTAATTTAAGGCCCCATTTCCGTAACCGGCTTCCGTCTCCGCACCAGAGATCCCATAGGATACTAGTGCGGAGACGGAAGCCGGTTACGGAAACATCCTCGTAAAAATAAAAGTTATTTGGTAAAAATCTTCTCGTCATTTTCAGAATTTTAATTTATTGACACAAACTGTTCCCCCGAAACATTGATTACACTGCGAGTCGGGTCGGGTCGGGTCGGGTCCGGGTACGGAAATGGATGAAAAAAAGGCCCACGTTCCGTTCCATTGCATACTACACGTCAGCCCATTGCATTTAGCAGGAGTGGTCTATCTTGCTCCGCTATAGGATCTTTTTTTTAAAATTTTATTTCAAAATAGACTTTATTCAAGTAATAAATATATACGTGCGAAACATTCATCCGACATTTTCGGAGGCTATACAAATTGTTCAATGCAGTTAATACATTTTTTTCCAATTCCACAGATCCGTCCCCCACCCGTGCCACTCACGTGGCCCCCTGGCGTGGGATACCTTCCCTTATTTTGAGGGGTGTCTCCACCATACTGTGCCCCCCATGTCCAGCAGCGGAAGGACCCTAGACTGTGGCCCTCCCCCACCGAGCCTTGGCGTTGGCTGCACCAAGCTTCAGTGCGTCCCTCAGCACGTACTCCTGCAGTCTGCAGCGGGCCAGTCGGCAACATTCCCTGACGGACATCTCGCTCTGCTGGGTGGTGAACAACGCTCGGGCAGACCAAAGAGCATCTTTCACCGAGTTGATGACCCTCCAGCAGCACTCGATGTCAGTCTCTGAATGTGTCCCTGGGAACAGTCCGTAAATCACAGTCCTCTGTGACGGAGCTGTTCGGGATAAAGCGTTCCAGGGACCCTTGCATACTTCTCCAGACTCTTTTTGCAAATCCACACTCTGCAAAGAGGTGGGCAACCATCTCCTCTCCATCGCAGCCGTCCCGAGGGCAGCGTGCGCTGGCAGTGAGGTTCCGACGGTGCAGGAAGGATCTGACTGGGAGGGCTCCCCTCACCACCAGCCAAGCCAGGTCTTGGTGCTTGTTGGTGAGTTCTGGCGATGAGGCATTTTGCCAGACAAGCTGGGCAGTCTGCTCTGGCAACCACGCCACCGGATCCATCGAGCCCTTTCCCTGCAGTGCCTGCAGGACATTCCGTGCTGACCACTGCCCAATGGACATGTTGTCAAAGGTGTTGGTCCGGAAGAACCTTTCCACAGACGACAGATGGGGCGGCAATGTCCAGCTGACTGGCACATTGCGTGGCATCTGCGCCAGGCCCACCCTTCGCAACACCGGGGACAGGTAGAACCTCAGCAGGTAGTGACACTTGGTGCCCACGTGCCTTGGTTCTACACTCCGCCTGATGCAGCCACACACAAAGGTGGCCATCAGGGTGAGGGCGACGTTGGGCATGCTTTTACCCCCGTTGACTGCTGACTTGTACATTGTGGCCCGTCGCACCCGGTCTATCCTCGACCCCCAGATGAACTGGAAGACGGCCCGGGTGATCCCTGTGGCGTAGGAGGGAGGGACAGGCCACACTTGCGCCAAGTACAGCAGCCCCGAGAGCACCTCACACCTGATGACCCAATTTTTTCCGGTTATGGAGAGGGAGCGTTGCCTCCACAGCTCCAGCTTCCTCCCCACCTTGGCTATCCGCTCCAGCCAATTCTTGTTACACGCCTCAGCCCCCCCCGAACCAGATCCCCAGCACCTTCAAGAAGTCAGGCTTGATGGTGAAGGGGACAGAAGTTCGGTCGGGCCAGTTGCCAAAGAGCATGGCCTCGCTCTTCCTGCGGTTCACCCTGGCTCCCGTGGCCGACTCAAACTGGTCACAGATACTGATCAATCTGCGGACCGACCCTGGATCCGAGCAGAAGACAGCGACATCGTCCATGTACAGGGAGGTTTTGTCTTGAATGCCCCCACTGCCTGGTAATGTCACTCCTCTTATGCTCGCATCCTTCCTGATGGACTCGGACGATCTGCTATAGGATCTTTGTCTCTATCTACTGTAGGGGAGAGACTGAGGTCCACTGTATGCAGCCTGTAATTGTCACATAGTGGCCCTGGTCCGGAGTCACATATGGGACAGACTGGGTTGCCTTCTCTGTGGGAGGTGAGGGGGCTCAGTGAGTTTTTGCAACAGGTTTCAGGGTCACCATCACTGGCATTCGCTTTTTCTCATTCCAGATTTAGTTAATGAACTAAATTAAAATTCACCAGCTGCGGCAGTGAGATTCCCATGTCCATGCATCAATCATTCACATCTCTGCATTCTAGCCCAATAATTAAGCACAGGAAAATCTTTAAAGTCAAGTTAATAAACACATGGAAACATAGAAAATAGGTGCAGGAGGAGGCCATTTGGCCCTTCGAGCCAACACCGCCATTCATTGTGATCATGGCTGATCATCCCCAATCAATAACCCGTGCCTGCCTTTTCCCCATAGCCCCTAGAGCTCTATCTAACTCTTTCTTAAATCCATCCAGTGACTTGGCCTCCACTGCCCTCTGTGGCAAGGAATTCCATAAATTCACAACTCTCTGGGTGAAAACGTTTTTTCTCACCTCAGTCTTAAATGACCTCCCCTTTATTCTAAGACTGTGGCCCACATGAAGGAAAAAAAGAATAAAAAGCTGCTGTGATAGGTTGAGAGGTACACAACAACAAAAAAATGCTGGAGAAACTCAACGGGTGCAGCAGCATCTATGGAGCGAAGGAATTAGGCAACGTTTCGAGCCGAAACCCTTCAAGACTAGAGGACACAGTGAGCGGCGAGAGGGTTAATCGGAGCAGGTGGCCTGTTTGTGTTGTCATCAATCCAATATTCATGCGGCATTTGTATTATTCATGAGAGTCACCTTTACACAAGGACAGAGCAGTCACAAAGACCTGCAGATGCTGGAATGTGGCAGAGATCACAGAGTGCTGGAGTAACTCAGCGGGTCAGGCAGCATCTGTGGAGAACATGGATAGGTGACGTTTCAGAGTGCTGGAGTAACTCAGCGGGTCAGGCAGCATCTGTGGAGAACATGGATAGGTGACGTTTCACAGAGTGCTGGAGTAACTCAGCGGGTCAGGCAGCATCTCTGTACAGAAAGAATGGGTGACGTTTCGGGTCGAGACCCTCCTTCAGACTTAATCAGTCTTTCCGCTGACTGGTTAGCACGCAACAAAAGCTATTCCCTGTACCTCGGTACACGTGACCATAAACTGAAACTGAATATGTACAGAAGTACAGTGGCTGTAGGATACAAAAGGATGTTGATAAGTGGAGTGAAATGTAAAACCAGAGGGAGGAGAGTGGGTGCGGGGGAAGGTGGGGGGGGGGGGGAATAGGGATAGTGGTGAATGGGTGTGCAGCAGTCAGTAGGCGGGGTGGGGGGGGGGGGTTAGATGGAAGAAAACTAAAGGGTGGTGTGGGGTTACACAAAGATAATTGGTCTCAATTCCCCCTTCCACCCAGCCGATCGACATTCAAAACACCCCCAGATGATGCAGGTGGGTGGAAGGAGGCCAGGGTTTAAATCCCCGAGCCCTACAGAGTCTGGGAGCAACTCTCCCTCCTCTTCACACTGCAGTGCCAGTCTGTAGAGACTCGGTGGGCTGCTGATGAAGTGCTGTGGACCGTAGAGGGGACATGCAGCATGGAAACAGGCCCTTCGGCCCAACTTGCCCATGACAACCCAGATGCTCCATCTACACTAGTCCCATCTGCCCACGTTTGGCCCATATCCCTCCAAACCTTTCCTGTCCACGTACCTGTCCAAATGTCTTTAAAATCCTGTTATAGTACCTGCCTCAACTACCTTCTCCGGCAGCTCGTTCCGTACACCCACAACACTCTTGTGCTCTGGCATTTTATTTCATTCTTCACGTTTAAATTATAATGTTTTATTTTTAATTGTCTACTGTATATCGTGTTGTTACTTGCGAGCAGAGCACCAAGGCAAATTCCTTGTATGTATACATACTTAGCTAATAACATTTATTCAATTCAATTCAAAAGTTGCCCCTCAGGTTCCGATTAACATTTTCCCCTCTCACCTTAAAGCTGCATCCTCTGGGTCTTGATACCCTTACTCTGGGTAAAAAACTCTGTGCATTCACCCTATCCATTCCACCATGATTTTATATACCTCTATAAGATCGCCCCTCATCCTCCTGCTCTCCAAGGAATAAAGTCCTAGCCTGCCCCACCTTTTCTTGTAGCTCAGGCCCTCAAGGTCCAGAGAACATCCTACTCCGCACTCTTTCCAGCTTAATCACACCCTTGCTACAGCACGGACATAATCATGTTCATAAGTGATAGGAGCAGAATTAGGCCATTTGGCCCATCAAATCTACTCCTCCATCCAATCATGGTTGATCTATCTCTCCATCCTAACCTCATTCTCCTGCATTCTCCCCATAACCCCTGACACCCGTACTAATCAAGAATCCATCAATCTCCGCCTTACAAATACCCATTGACTTGGAAAACATGGAGACTCCCTCTCTCTGTAGATTGTTGGTAGCTGGATGGGTTGCTGCGTGGGTTTTCTCCGGGTGCTCTGGTTTCCTCCCACACTCCAAAGACGTGCAGGTTTGGAGGCTAATTGTCTTGGTAAAATTGTATATTGTCCCTAGTGTGTGTAGGATAGTGTTAGTGTGCGGGGATCGCTGGTTGGCACGGACTTGGTGGGCCGAAGGGCCTGTTTCTGCGCTGTATCTCTAAACTAAACATCAAAGATTCAGGAAACTGATTGGCAGCCGCAGCTTTGTGACGGTACCACTGGGTTATACGGAGCTCACACATCCTGCCTGACTTACATGGTTGCTATGGAGATCCAGCTTGATTAGATTGGGACAGTTTGAGAGAGCGTCCATCTTGGAGATGTAGTTCCTGGGCAGAATGCAGACGCGCAGAGCGGAGCAGTTGGTCAAGTAGCCCATGTTGATCAGGTAACATGCCGACATGTTCACCACCACAATCTCCTTCAGTTTCTTCTCCTTGCTCATGTGCTCCATCTCCCCACACGACAAGATCAACGAGATTGAAGGGGACACCAGGTGTGTGTTGTCCACCAATCGCTTCAGCTCTGACGACATCTGTAGAGACACAACGCTCTTACAGGGAAAGCAAAAAGACTTTGGCAAGCGACAGGAGGAATCACAGAGACACACGGCACTGAAACAGGCCCTTCGGCCCAACTCAACCATGCCGACCAAGTTCCCTAACTGAACTAGCCCCACCTGTCCACATTTAGCCCATTTCACTCTCGACCGTCCCTATCCACATAACTGTGCAACGGTCATGTGATAGTAGAATTAGGCCATTCTGCCCATCAAGTTTACTCTGTCATTCAATCATGGCTGATCTATCTCTCCCTCCTAACCCCATTCTCCTGCCTTCTTCCATAACCCCTGACACCCGTACTAATCAAGAATCTATCTATCTCTGTCTTAAAAATATCCACTGACTGTGGTGAACATGGACAGGTGACGTTTCACAGAGTGCTGGAGTAACTCAGCGGGTCAGGCAGCATCTCTGGAGAACATGGATAGGTGACGTTTCACAGAGTGTAGGTATGTTACAAAACTTACCTTCAGTCGCGCTGTAATTCTGCCACTGGCCGTGTGCGCGATTTTGGCGCCTTTAAGGGGGGGGCGGGGTTAAAACGCGGTTTCTCCTCCCTTGTCCTGGAAATATTTTGTTGGAGTACAAACCTTCGCTGACAAAATCGTTCCTACCGCCGTTTTGTGAATTTTTTTTTTTAATTAAATCGTCAATGTCAGCGCTACAGTCATTTTAAAAGCAGCTCCTGAAGCGTCAACGCCAATAACGGGGACGGATTTCACACAATGGACAGGTAAACGAAAGTGCTTTCTTTATATGTATAAAAGTGCTTCTTAAGAAGCCTTTAATTCACATTTTGTCATGCGACACGGTGATTTTATTCCCCGAATTAACGGCAGTATTTTTCATGCCAATACGGGGTTAAATTCACCGCAAATGAACGTTCCAAAAGATCGCGTTCCAGAAATTCTCACTCGCAAGATGAATTAAATCCCCATTAATTTACAGGTATTAAACATTCAATTCCTTCCATTTGGCCTGTAAATTCATGAAAATTAGATTTAAAAATTATGTTATATTGTGAATTATTGTGTGAATGTTATTTGGACACTTAGGCTATTTAAAAATGTTAATCTATTCTTAAGAAATTGATAGATGTTTAGATCTAGTAATTGAATTTTGTAATTAGCTACAATTAGGTAACTAACTAATTATATGCTTTACTTTCATGTCTTCGAAGTAAGATTGTTTCATATTTGTTTCAGAATGCTTCAATCTATAATACCTGAAAATTTCTTTCAGTTACCATAATTTTTAAGAAAGTTATGGGCTTTTAACTGTCCTCGATCACAGCTTTTGTGTTAAGTCAATGGAAAAGCAATAGGGAACTAGATGCTAATTTCTGAGTATGATAATGGCCATAACTTTTTTAATACTGAAGATATGAAAGTGAATTAAGTGTCAAATTAAACTTCTTTTTATGCTTTATCTGATGGATAAATTGCAGACTTTATTTTTTAAATCTCAAAATTTTGTAACATTGCTACAGAGTGCTGGAGTAACTCAGCGGGTCAGGCAGCATCTCTGGAGAACATGGATGGGTGACGTTTCACAGAGTGCTGGAGTAACTCAGCGGGTCAGGCAACATATGTGGAGAACATGGATGGGTGACGTTTCACAGAGTGCTGGAGTAACTCAGCATGTCAGGCAGCATATGTGGAGAACATGGATAGTTGACGTTTCGGGTTCGGCTTCTTCAGACGATTAGGTATTTTGAAGGTGAGCTGCATTGCTGAGGGGTATATTTTAAACCCAGAACATTTACTTTCTTGGGTACACATTAAGATGACTGTGGTAAGTCAAAGAATCAAACAGTACAGTAAAAGGCCCTTCAGCCCAACTTGCCCATGCCAGCCAAGTCCCACATACCTGCGTTTGGCCCATATCCTAAACATTTCCTATCAATGTACCTGCCCAAATGTTTTTTAAACATCTTACAACAAAATGTATGGATGATACCACATTTGCAATATAGTATTGTGTAGGAAAGAACTGCAGATGCTGGTTTAAATCGAAGGTAGACACAAAATGCTGGAGTAACTCAGTGGGACGGGCAGCATCTCTGGAGAGAAGGAATGGG
>JAXLNO010005765.1:36365-78501 GCA_038087875.1 Malacoraja senta | reverse complement strand
TTTAACAACCCGCCCAATCCCCTCCATATTGTTTTCATCGACTCCACTAAAATAAAAACCATTAGCGCTCTATAAAAAAAGATACAAATTGTTGGAGTGCGAGGGCAGCATGGTGGCACAGCGGTAGAGTTGCTGCCTCACAGCGCCAGAGACCAGGGCTCCATCCTGGCTATGGTGCTGTCTGTACGGAGTTTATACCTTCTCCCTGTGACCGCGTGGGTTTTCTCCGGGTGCTCCGGTTTCCTCGCACACTCCAAAGACGTGCTGTATAGGTTTGCAGGTTAACTGGCTTGGTATAATTGTAAATTGTCCCACGTGTGTAGGACAGTGTCAGTGTGCAAGGATCGCTGGTCGGCGCGGACACGGAGGGGCCGAAGGGCCCGTTCCCGCGCTGTATCTCTGAACTAAAAACAAAACTGAACTAAACTCAGCGGGTCAGGCGCTGAGTTGTAAAGATGTGCCGTAGAAAGCATTTTATCAGGATGCATCACAGCATGGTTTGGGAACAACTCCATCCACAAATTGCTAAATATTGCAGAGAGTTGTGGACACAGCCCAGACCATCACACAAACCAACCTCCCTTCCATTGACTCCATTTATACATCAAGCTGCCTCGGCAAGGCCACAGCATGATCAATGACGAATTTCACCCCAGCCACTCCCTCTTCTCCCCTCTCCCATCAGACAAGAGGTACAGAAGTGTGAAAACGCACACCTCCAGATGCAGGAACAGTTGTTATCAGGCAACTGAACCATCCTAAAACAACTAGAAAGCAGTCCTGAACCATCTGCATCATTGGAGATCCTTGGAATATCTTTATCAGAATTTACTGGCTTCATCTTGCGCTAAACATTATTCACGTTATTTCCCCTCTATCATGTATCTGTACACTGTGGACGGCTTGATTATAATCATGTATAGTATTTCCGCTGACTGGATAGCATGAAACAAAAGCTTTTCACTGGACCTCGGTACACGTTACATACACTAAACTCAAACTCAAACGTAACGTTAAAAAAAGCCACAAAGTGCTCTGGTTTTCTCCCACACTCCAGACGTGCAGGTTTGTAGGTTAATTGGCTTCGGTAAAAATGGTAAATTGTTTCTAGTGTGTATATAATAGTACGGGGTGAGCACGGGTCAGCACGGACATGGTGGGCCGAAGGGCCTGTTTCCACGCTCTATCTCTAAAGCCTACAATCTGTCTAAATTATGAATGTGCAAGAGCCAGGCTTTACAGATAGGGTGTGTTTGTTGTAAAATCATTTGACTGGATGGGGCAAAGGCAAAAGTAAGCTGGATTGCAGATATGGGAGTGACATTTAAGAGACTTTTGGATAGGCACAAGGATTTACAGGGAATGGAGGGATATGGATTGTGTGCAGGCAGATAAGAGTTGATCTTGGCATCATATTCAGAACAGAACATTGTGGGCTGAAGGGCCTGTTCCCGTGATGTACTGTTCTATGTTCTATGAGTACAGGTACAGGGAGATAGGGAGTGTTGTAGAGCAGAGGGATCCAGGAGTGCAGATACTAAAGGGCCTGTGTGTCCCATCTTGGCGATTCTTTCGGCGACTGCCGGCGTCATATCAGTGTCGCCAAAAGATTTGAACATTTCAAAACCCAGCGGCGACAAAAAAAATATTGTGACACTTGAAAAAACACTGCGCGTCATACGTCATCGCGCCACGTCATCGCGCCGCGTCACGCCGCAAATTTCCGGTGACCTGATACATCAGTCAATGATTCCGGCAGTCGCCGAAAAATCGCCAGGTGGGACAGGCCCTATTGTTCCCTGAAAATGGCATCGTAGGTAGTTAAGGTAGTCAAGAAGGGTTTTGGTACGTTGGCCTTCATCAGTCAGGCTATTGAATATAGAAGTTGGGTCATTATATTACAGTTGTTCTAGACGTACTGTATTTATTTGTGTGCTTGTTTTTTTTGTTTATATGGGGTGTGCAGAGTACTATGTTTACTTGTCTGTTGTTTTGCTGTAAGTAAGGATTTTATTGTTCCATTTTGGGAGTTATGACAATAGAAGATTCTTGACGTTGGTGCAGCCACATTTGGAGCATTGTGTTGGGTTTTGATCACCCTGCTATAGGAAGGATGTCACTCAGCTGGAAAGGATGCAGAGAAGATTTACGAGGATGTTGCCAGGACTCAAGGCCTGAGCTACAGGGAGAGGTTGAGCAGGCTGGGACTCAGGAGGCTGAGGGGTGATCTTCTAGAGGTGTATAAAGTCAGGAGGGGAATAGATCGGGTGAACTCACAGAGTCTCTAGCCCAGAGTAGGGGAATCGAGAACAAGAGAGCATAGGTTTAAGGTGAGGAAGGGCTGAGATTTAATAGGAACCTGAGGGGTAATCTTTTCACGCAAAGGGTGGTAGGTGTATGGAACGAGCAGCCGGGGGAGGTAGTTGAGGCAGGGACTGCTGCAACATTTAGAGAGGTACATGGATAAGACAGGTTTAGGAGGGATATGGGCCAAATGCAGGGAGGTAGAACTAGTGTAGATGGGGCATGTTGGTCAGTGTGGGCAAGTTGAGTTGAAGGGCCTATTTCCATGCTGTATCATTCTATGACTCTCAATGACTCTATGAATCAAGAACCGGAGATAGACACAAGAAGCTGGAGTAACTCAGTGGGTCAGACAGCATCTCTAGAGAAAAGGAAAAGATGACATCATAAGTGATAGGACCAGAATTAGGCCATTTGGCCCATCATGTCTAGTCCGCCATTCAATCATGGCTGGTCTATCTCTCCCCTTCTAACCCCATTCTCCTGCCTTCTCCCCATAACCTTTGATATCTATCTATCTATGCCTTAAATATATCCAATGACCTTGCCTCCACAGCCGTAGTCAGATTCACCACCCTCTGACTAAAGAAATTCCTCCACTTCTCCTTCCCAAAAGGACGTCCTTTTAATTCTGTGGCTATGACCTCTAGTCCTAGACCCGAAACACCATCTATTCCTTCTCTCCAGAGATGCTGCCTGACCCGCTGAGTTACTCCCAGCTTTTTGTGCCTGTCTTCGGTTTAATCCAGCATCTGCAGTTCCTTCCTACACAGAACCAGAGGGCATAGGTTTAAGGGGAGGTGGGTGGGGGTGGGGTGGGGTGGGGGTGTGAATTTGCCGAGTCTTCTACGATTCAGCTTTAAATGGAGGAGCTTGGGTTGACTGGGGCAGGGTCCTTGCAGCGAAGGGTTAATGGAGATGAACCCAGCACCAGTTTTGTTGGATGTTGGCACCGTGCTGCCCTGTTCCTGCCAACTCCTTTGCACGGCGCTGGAGGGGGGTGGGGGGGGGGGAGTGGCGAGGTTGTAATTGCTTCATTCAGAAGCGGCCATGCGTGACTCGTCTGGGCCGAGAGCGAGCACCTGGTGCCCGGGCAGAGGCTGACTCCAGCGCTACGGACAAAAGGACGCGGTGGGGGGGGGGATGGATGGAGGGAAGGCAGTGTAACCACGCCTGACTCCCAGGAACAAACGCCTAGGAAGGAACCGCAGATGCTAGTTTACACCGAAGACAGACACGAAATGCTGGAGTAACTCAGCGGGACAGGCAGCAGCTCTGGAGAGAAGGAATGGGTGACGTTTCGGCTCGAGACCGAAGTCTGAAGAAGGGTCTCAGCCCAAAAGGTCACCCACTCCTCCTCTCCAGAGATGCTGCCTGTCCCGCTGAGTTACTCCAGCATTTTGTGTCTATCCCGAGAACAAACACTGCTTCTACTTCAAGTAACCCTTGCAGTTCCTCTCTCCCTGTCCCTCCCCCACCCTAGTCTTCGCACTAGTTTCACTGTTATTCTGCTGTGATCCACTGTCTGTATAACTCACTATCACCTATCCCACAGCCAAAATGGACCATTGTGGGCTCCACATTTCCTTGATTATCATTGCTTTTTGCATATCTCCATTCATTTATCCTAAGTAATGTCTATATCTCTTGTTCCCCTTTCCCCTGACGACCAGTCTCGACCCAAAACGTCACCTATTCCTTTTCTCCAGGAGATGGTGCTTGGGCCGCTGAGTTACTCCAAGCTTTTTGTGTCTGCTTCTGTGGTTCTGTGGGAAAGAGTCTGTTTACTTTAGACATTAGTCAGGGGAGGGGACAGAGTTTTGTTTAAATTAGACATATAGCATGGAAACAGGCCCTTCGGCCCACCGAGTCCACGCCGACCAGCGATCAACCTGTACACTAGCACTATTTACACGTCTTTACCGAAGCCAATTAACCTAGAAACCTGCACGTCTTTTGGGGAGTGGGCAGAGCACCCAGGGAAAACCCACAACGGTCACGGGGAGAACTCCGTAAACACAGCAACCATAGTCAGGATCGAACCCAGGTCTCTATCGCTGTGTCACAGTGCCGCCCTACTTTCGGGGCCAATTTGGGATGGTCAGTAATCCCAGGCACCGCCAGCCACATCCACCTTAAACGATTACATTAAATTGCAAGGCTCCAGTTTTACCAATAACTTGATTGAAACTTACCGAATGGCGAAAGGCCTGCATAGAGTGGATGTGGAGAGGATATTTCTACTAGTGGGAGGTCGAGGACCAGAGGCCATATCTTCAGATTAAAAGGAAGTTCCTTTAGAAAAGAGAGAGAGGAGAATTTCTTTAGTCAGAGGGTGGTGAATCTGCGGAATGCATTGCCACAGACGGCTGAGGGTGGCCAAGTCAATGGGTATTTGTAAAGCAGAGATTGACAGATTCTTGATTAGTGCGGGTGTCGGGGGTTATGGGGAGAAGGCATGAGAATGGGGTTCAGAGGGAAGGATAGATCAGCCACGATTGATGGGCGGAGTAGACTCGATGGGCCGAATGGCCTAATATTGCTCCTATGCCGTATGAACTTATGAGAGTCAGAAGTTATGAGAGTTAGCATATATACCGGTAATGGGACCATGGCATTCTTACTGGCTGCAGCTTGACAGGACGATTAACGCAAGAACACATGGATTCATATATAATAATCAATAATACAATACATTAACAACAGCAAAACCAGGTAACCATGATAGAGCAAAGCCGAAGCCCATATTACATCCAAACACACAGTCCGTGGAAGATCACAGTTGCTGAGGTTAGTGTTGTGCAGTGTTCAAGAGCCTGATGGTTGTTGGGAAGAAGCTGTTCTTGACCCTAGAGGTCACGGTTCTCTGGTTCCTGTACCTTCTTCCCGATGGTAGCAGCGAGATGAGAGCATGGCCAGAGTGATGTGGGTCTCTGATGATGGTGGCAGTCTATTTGAGGCAGCGCCTCCTGTAGATCTTTCGATGGTGGGGAGCAGGCACTGAAATCGCAATCAAAACATGGGGGACACACAATTTCTTGGCGGCCACGCGCGCACATGCGCACACACACACACACGCACACACGTGAGGCTTCGGCTGTGTGCCCTGTGGACGGTAACATCGGAAGCTGACCTGGTTGGTGACCGACTCCGAACTCCAGCAACAGCAGCTTCGTCCGGGCCGAATGGGCCAATTCAGCCCTTAGAAAGCGTGTGATAAAGTCCGGATTACATGGGGGGGATTGTCCCCCACCTCTCAAAGAATGGGGGGGGAACGTGTCTCCCCCCCATCCCCCCCAGGATTACCGCCCATGGTGGGGAGGTCAGTACATGTGATGGACCAGGCAGTGTCCACCACTCTCTGTAGCCTCCTTCATTCCTGGGCGTTCGCGTTGCCGAACCAGGCCGTGAAGTAGCCCCAGAAATAGTGGATGCATTCGTGATAATTTTTCAAAACTCTTTAGATTCTGGAGTAGTTTTTAAAAAGGGAGGGAGAGAGAAAACGGGGAATTACAGACCAGTTAGTCTAACATCGGTAGTGGGGAAACTGCTAGAGTCAGTTATTAAAGATGGGATAGCAGCACATTTGGAAAATGGTGAAATCATTGGACAAAGTCAGCATGGATTTACGAAAGGTAAATCATGTCTGACGAATCTTATAGAATTTTTCGAGGATGTAACTAGTAGAGTGGATAAGGGAGAACCAATGGATGTGTTGTATCTGGACTTTCAGAAGGCTTTCGACAAGGTCCCACATAAGAAATTAATATACAAACTTAAAGCACACGGTATTGGGGGTTCAGTATTGATGTGGATAGAGAACTGGTTGGCAGACAGGAAGGAAAGAGTAGGAGTAAACGGGTCCTTTTCAGAATGGCAGGCAGTGACTAGTGGGGTACCACAAGGCTCAGTGCTGGGACCCCAGCTATTTACAATATATATTAATGATTTGGACGAGGGAATTGAATGCAACATCTCCAAGTTTGCGGATGACACGAAGCTGGGGGGCAGTGTTAGCTGTGAGGAGGATGCTAGGAGGCTGCAAGATGACTTGGATAGGCTGGGTGAGTGGGCAAATGCATGGCAGATGCAGTATAATGTGGATAAATGTGAGGTTATCCACTTTGGTGGCAAAAACAGGAAAGTAGACTATTACCTGAATGGTGGCCGATTAGGAAAAGGGGAGATGCAACGAGACCTGGGTGTCATGGTACACCAGTCATTGAAAGTAGGCATGGAGGTGCAGCAGGCAGTGAAGAAAGCGAATGGTATGTTAGCATTCATAGCAAAAGGATTTGAGTATAGGAGCAGGGAGGTTCTACTGCAGTTGTACAGGGTCTTGGTGAGACCACACCTGGAGTATTGCGTTCGGTTTTGGTCTCCTAATCTGAGGAAAGACATTCTTGCCATAGAGGGAGTACAGAGAAGGTTCACCAGACTGATTCCTGGGATGTCAGGACTTTCATATGAAGAAAGACTGGATAGACTCGGCTTGTACTCGCTAGAATTTAGAAGATTGAGGGGGGATCTTATAGAAACTTACAAAATTCTTAAGGGGTTGGACAGGCTAGATGCAGGAAGATTGTTCCCGATGTTGGGGAAGTCCAGAACAAGGGGTCACAGTTTAAGGATAAAGGGGAAATCTTTTAGGACTGAGATGAGAAAAACATTTTTTACACAGAGAGTGGTGAATCTGTGGAATTCTCTGCCACAGAATGTAGTTGAGGCCAGTTCATTGGCTATATTTAAGAGGGAGTTAGATGTGGCCCTTGTGGCTAAAGGGGTCAGGGGGTATGGAGAGAAAGCAGGTACAGGATACTGAGTTGGATGATCAGCCATGATGATATTGAATGGCGGTGCAGGCTCGAAGGGCCGAATGGCCTACTCCTGCACCTATTTTCTATGTTTCTATGTTTCTATGATGCAACCTCTCGGTATGTTTTTCATCCTTCGGATGGGTGACAGTCCTTTCAGTTTAGGCAGAGGTTCACTCGCACCTCCTCCAGCCTCATCTACTGTATCCGTTGTTCAAGATGTGGACTCTTATACATCGGCGAGACCAAACGTAGACTGGGCGATCGTTTTGCGGAACAACTTCGCTCAGCCCACGTGAACCAACCTGATCTCCCGGTTGCTGGACACTTTAATTCTCCTTCCCATTCCCACACTGACCTTTCTGTCCTCGGTCTCCTCCATTGTCAGAGTGAGGGTAAATGCAAATTGGAGGAACAGCATCTCATATTTCGCTTGGGCAGCTTACAGCCCAGTGGTATGAATATTGATTTCTCTCACTTCAGGTAGCCCCGGCATTCCCTCTCTCTCTATCCCTCCCCCACACAAGTCGCACTAGCTTCTCATTTTCACCCTACAAACAGCTGACAATAGTAAGATTAAACGAGAACTTACCAGTTTGAAGTTTGATCTGTATTTTATGAGGAGTTACGATGAGGGATCACGTGAAGAACCCCTCCAGCACGCATGCGCGACATACTTCAAAGCAGCGGTGTGGAATCACAGGAAACACAATAATTGAAATAAACATAGTAAAGAAATGGGGAACGAAGATACCAGTTGATCTCTATAATTGAGGGTGGGAGCGGAGGGCACGTAATCCCTCATCGTAACTCCTCATAAAATACAGATCAAACTTCAAACTGATATGTTCTCGTTTAATCTTACTATTTTACTTCGGAGTCACGTGAGTGACTACGTGAAGATTTTAAAGCTCTGTGATTTCAAACCGTGTAACAGTTCATACTTCACTCGCTGCCGAAGTCCTTCAAGGGAGGAAGTATGTTATCGTAATCAACCATGAATCTGTTTGTAAACAATAATGGTATCTATTAAACAATAACAAAAGACAAAATGCTCCCCCGGGCTTAAATTATATATTTGCAGATTCTAAAACTCTTTCTGCAAATAACACAGGTTCTGCTAGCGGCTTGTGGTAGAACGTTTGGAACGTTTTCTCCATGGACCACCCCGCTGTAGCCAGGATGTGGTCTAGTGGCACGTCCATCCTTTTAGCCGCCGATGTGGATGCTGCCCTGGTGGAGTGAGATGTATATACATCAGTATCTACTCCCAGTACCTGCTTGAGCCATCTTGAGATAGTTTGGCTCGACACCCGACCATGAGGTTTCTTGTGGCTGACCCATAAGGCTTTTTCTCTCCCTCGGGAATCTCTTGTTGTGTTGATGTAAGTGAGTAAGTGAGTCATGACACATAACCGTGGGTCAGGTGGGTATGCCCGGAAATCCATAACTAGGCCTGAAGTTCCTGGCCTGCTCTGCTTTATCAGCTCCTGAATGGTGAATGAGACCCGGTCTGGTGTTATAACCATGTTGTCCAGTCCCAGTAAGTGGAGGGACTGGACTCTTTGTGCTGAGACTAGTGCCATCAGCATGACCGTTTTCAGGGTTAGCCGTTCCAGGGTGAGAGACCTGGCTGGTGACCATCCCCTTAGGTATGTCTGGACCACACTGACATCCCAGATTTGGGTATACCTAGGTCAAGGTGGGTTGGAGTTGAATATACCCCTCATGAGTTTGATCACCAGCGGGCATGAGTTTGATCACCAGCGGGTGAGACCCTATGGCCTGTTGTCCTGGCATGGATGACTTATGCCTGATACCGGGTGAGTCAATAGGTCTGGGCTACTGGGAAAAGGTCATAGGAGTTTCGATGACCATGTCGAGGACCACTGGGAACCATGGCTGTGTAGGCCAGTCGGGTACTATCAAAATACCTGAAGCAGAGTCCAGCTGTATTTTGCGTAGTACCCTACTGATGAGGCAGAAGGGGGGGAAAAGCATAAAAGAAATAGTTTCCCCAGTTCAGCGCGAATGCATCTATCGCTGCTGCCTCAGGGTCTGATTCACAAGCGACATACATTGGTACCTGGTGATTTAGTCTGGATGCAAAGAGATCGATATCTGGTGTGCCATATTGCTTTGTAATTTTAGCAAAAGCTCTAGGATGTAACATCCATTCGGTGTTTATCATTGAATTTGCGTGACCTGGTGTCTGTCACTGTATTTAGCTTACCTGGTAGGTAAGTTGCTGATAGCCAAATATGTCTATCGACACACCATTGCCAGATTTTGTTGACCAAATTGTCACATGATATCGATTTTATTCCGCCCATATGGTTAATATAGGCCACCACCGTGGAATTATCAATCTGTAAACGAACATGCAAATGGTGCATATTCGTAGAATATGCTTTTAAACCATAAAACGCACCCAACATTTCCAAATAATGTATGCCCAGTGTTTGTAGTAAAGATGATTCTAGGTTAGTCCATCTACCACCTGTGCTGGATATGGTATTAGTTGCTCCCCAGCCTTGAGCACTGGCATCTGTTTGTATAGTTAACATTGGGTTATTGATGATGATAGGGCTGGAACTATGCCAAATGTTATATCCACCATTGTAACTCTGATATTGCTTCAATGGGTAGTTTCATGGTTCGGTCAAAGTGACCTGCATGTCGTTTTAACGCCTGTACTTTTGCCCTTTGTAGGTTTTGATAGTGCAGAGGTCCAAATTGTGTAGCTGGAAATGCTGCTACCATTTTGCCAATTACTCTTGCCACTTGTCGGATGGTTGGTCGATCGCTATTTTCTTGAATGAACTCTATTTTGTATCCACGAATACTGTTAAGTATATAACTATCATTCGTGACAGACCTCCATGCTTCAATGAACAGGTGTAATCTCCCCCCTGTTAGTACAGTTCCCCCACTTTTTATATGCTGGTAGGAACCAGACCCACCTACCTCCATAGTTATGGGAGTGTTCCTTTCTTCTGTTTCTTCATCCGTCGTTGTGCTGCTGGATGTACTGCTGGTTGGGGGTGGCGCATTTTCCATGGGGTCCGCTCTGGGCCCTGGCCTAAAAAAGGCTTTCGGGGATGGTATGCGGACCCCGAGCTTTCACCAGTCCCATGCGTTTGACGTTGACTGGTGGACGCGGTGGGGTACTGCCGTCTGGGTTGTGTGGGTCTGCTCGTTCCGGGGCCTGCCCTCATGAGGCCGAATGCTTTGGACTCTTCTTCCAGGTCTTTCTCTTGTTTTGACAAGTCCTTTCCAAATAACAGGATCTGTGGCTCTGAGGCCAGTGTTTTGCACAGTCCTGCAAATTTGGGATTGAGGGCAGGTCTTATTATCTCCTTGCGGAGGTTGTTTATCTCATATTGGGTGTTGCACAGCAGAGCCAGAGTGTCTTGCCGGTTGGTGGTCATATCCACCCCATCCACGGAACGAGCATAGAATGTTATACCTTTCGTCAGGAGCTTGAGGATACGCTGTAATTTTAGCTCCTGGTTCCGGATACTCTGTCCAACATACCCAGATTTGGCTGTTAACGGCCGGTACGTTGAGTGAACTGCAGTTCTCCGGAGGCGAGTAGAGTTCTAGTGCCTCATTGACTACCTGTTCTTGTAGGGGTTTGAGGGACAGGTGGTTAATGCTGGCCGCCAGTTTTGGCTGCAAAGGCCGCCCTGCTCGTGGTGTAGCCACGTAGCGATTCTCCACACCCAGCAGCTCTTCCTGGTCCTGTACCCCATGCGTACTCCCGATATCTTCGGCCAATGACCCCTGTTCCTGACCAGCCCAGCCCTGGTCGCCAACGCTGCCCTCGGCTGAGGGGGAAGCGATGGCCAGTGCATTGTAGGGCACTAGTGTGGGAGTGCCTGAATTCCCTTGGCGAGACTGCTCCAGCTCCCGAAGCAAGTCTCGCTGGAGCATTTGCTCCATGAGCCTTTCCATGTGGCTCAGGCGGCTACCTCTGCTCTCAGGCGGAGAGTCCTCCTCATCGGAGTTATCAGATATCACCGGCCGGTCAGTTTTTCGTCTTGATTTGCCTCCAGTCCGCTGCTGTTGGTCAGGCTGCGCTAGCGGTACTGGGCTCGGCTCGGTCTCAATGATTGTGTACCGCAGCATGTGCGGTCCAGGTGCCGCCTCTCGCCCCCCACTGATGGGACACTCCCGTTCTGTTGGAGTCGAACGGGGGGACGGTCTTGTTCCCTTGCCGTGCTTTGCTCATTTTTCCAGCTTCTTCAACCTGGAATTCACAAAGCAGAGCAAAGCTTCCTAAGTACGACCTCAGAGTAAGTACTTACCTGATGGTCCGCTTTTTAAAACTTGTAGCGGGAGCGCCTGTACTCCCGTTCGTCGCTGTTGCACTGCGTGAACACTAATGTCGCGCATGCGTGCTGGACGGGTTCTTCACGTAGTCACTCACGTGACTCCCAAGTAAAATGGCCTGTTTGCTTTATCATCATTACTTTTTTTGCATATCTTTCACTCTTTGTTCTCAACCTCTGCCATTCCAGACAAAACAATCTAAGTCTGTCCAACCTCTCTCTGTAACTTGTAGCCTCTAACTCAGGCATCATTCTGGTAAGCCTCCTCTGCGCCCTCTCCAAAGCCTTCACATCCTTCCAGTAATGGGGCGACCAGAACTGCACGCAATACTCCAACACCCCAGATCATATTGCTCTTTGAGGTGATAGGCAAATGATGACCATGCGGTCTTCTATTTTTTTTTTTCCAACCCTCTCTTCACTCTGCCCCACTTGGACTCGCACCTAGTTCTCCCCTCCCCCTCCACTCCACCTCTGGCTTCACAATTGGCGCCTCTTAACTTTCCTTAAAGCTAATACACTCTAATCCAGGCAGCATTCAGGTAAACCTCTTCTGTGCCCCCTCCATCGCCTCCACCTCCACATCCTTCCTGCAATGGGGCAGAGCTGCACGTGTAATACTCTAAATGCAACCAAACAAAAGTACTATAAAGTTGCAACGTGACTTCCAGAGTCTTTCACTCAATGCCCCGACCGATGAAGGCGAGCATACCATACGCCTTCTTTACCACTGGGCAGCATGGTGGAGCAGCGGTAGAGATGCTGCCTCACAGCGCCAGAGACACGGGTTCCATCCTGACTACGGGTAATGTCTGTACGGAGTTTGTACGTTCTCCCTGTGACCGCGTGGGTTTTCTCCGGGTGCTCCGGTTTCATCCCACACTCCAAAGACGTGTGGATTTGTAGGTTAATTAGCTTTGGTAAAATTGTAAATTGTCTCTGGTGTGTGTGGGATAGTGCTGGTGTGCGTGGATCGCTGGTCTGCGCTGACTCGGTGGGCCGAAGGGCCTGTTTCCGCGCTGTATGTCTAAACTAAACTAAACTAAACATTGTCCCCTTCCCACTGATTCTTGTGTCCAGAACTTGCTACTTGCTTCCAACTGTGCTCAGAGATTAATATATATATTTTTTTAAACCTACGCAGAAACAAACTGAATAATTAGTTCGGGGAGTAGATGCTGGAGCACTGATCTGTTTATTTTTAGTAATTGGAATCCACTGTTAATGCAACATGTTTCGTTTGCATTAACAATTTGGAATGGCGAGGATTGCTTCTTATAGCGCGGAAACAGGCCCTTCGGTCCAACTTGCCCATGCTGCCTGTGGGGCAGCAACTCTGTCGCTGCACCACTGTGCCACCCCAGTTCTAGCAGTAAGGATTAGCACAATGTGTAGGAAGGAACCACAGATGCTGGTTTACACCAAAGATAGACGCAAAATGCTGGAGTAACTCAGCAGCTCAGGCAGCATCTCTGCAGAAAGGTGACGTTTTGGGTCTCGACTCCATATAACCATATAACCATTACAGCACGGAAACAGGCCATCTCGGCCCTTCAAGTCCGTGCCGAACATTTTTATTTTTTTATTTTTAAATACTTCCCCCTAGTCCCATCTACCTGCACTCAGACCATAACCCTCCATTCCTTTCCCGTCCATATACCCATCCAATCTATTTTTAAAGGATAACATCGAACCAGCCTCCACCACTTCCACTGGAAGCTCATTCCACACAGCTACCACTCTCTGAGTAAAGAAGATCCCCCTAATGTTACCCCTAAACTTTTGTCCCTTAATTCTCAAGTCATGTCCCCTTGTTTGAATCTTCCCTACTCTCAATGGGAAAAGCTTAAAATGTCACCTATTCCTTTTGTCTAGATATGCTGCTTGACCCACTGAGTTTCTCCAGTTCTTGCTCTAGTTATCTAAGACTAGCACTATGATCTATGACTGTTCTATATTCCATGAGTTATATTAAACTGAGATAGTCCCACCTCCCGCTGTAGCAAAGTGGGCCCCAGTACGAGGGATGGGATTCCACACCCGTACCCTGCCTGGCATCCCTGTCTCATAGAGGGGTGCTTCCTTGCCAGAATGAACAAACCAGGCCACAGTCAACACCCTCGAGTAGAACCATGGCCTCACAGCCATAGACCCCGGTTCGATCCTGACCGGGTGCTGTCTATGTGTGAAATTTCTTCACTCAGGTGCGCTCGAGTTACTGAACCAGTAGAGCCTGAGTATATTAGAGACAGAGAGGGTAGATGTTTGGACAGGGTCATTGCAGAAACAAGGTGCCTTCTCCTCATAACCCCCTACTAATCAACATCTTTCAATCTCCATTTTAAAAATATCCAATGGCTAGGCCTCCACAGCCGTCTGTGGCAATGAATTCCACAGATTCACCACCCTCTGGCGAAAGAACGTCCTTTTATTCTGCGCCTATGACCTCTGGCCCTAGACTCTCCCACTAGTGGAAGCATCCTCTCCACACCCTCTCTATGCAGGCCTTTGGTACAATTCAATGAGGTCCCCCCTCATCCTTCTAAACTCCAGCGAATACAGGCCCAGTGGCGTCAAACACTCATCATACATTAACCCAGTCAAACCCGGGATCATTCTTGTAATCTCCCTCTAGATCCTCTCCAACATCCTTCCTGCATGTCTGAATGTCAGAGTGGATATACTAGTTGGCAAATTCTCCAATTTTAAGTAACATCTAATAACCCCTCCCCCCTCCCCGCTCTTCTTTCTCCCACACACCCACCTCCCCTGTGTCCCACCTGGACTTGCACCTATTTCTCCACTCCCCCTTCACCTACAATCCTTTCTCTGGCTTCACAATTCACAACTCTCCAATCCTTCTGTTGTTTTATCTCTGCCCTTTGTCCAACCGTCTGCCTATCAACCCCCCCCCCCTGAGACAGGTTCACCTATGACCTGTCACACTTTGTCCTGCCTCTCCTCTCTTCCAGCCTTCTTCCCCCTCCACCCCTTCAATCAGTCCGAAGAAAAGATCGGGTAGACGCACTGAATTCTTTTGCCTAGAATAGGGGAATCAAGAAGCAGAGAACACAGGTTTAAGGTGAGGGGGGACAGATTTAATAGGCGCATGAAGGGTAACTTTTTTACACAAAGGATGGTGGGTGTTTGGAACGAGGTGCAGGAGGAGGGATTCGAGGCAGGTACAATCATAACATTCAATGGACATTTGGACAGATACATGGATAGGCCAGGTTTGGAGGGATATGGCCCAATGGTGGGCAGGTGGGACTAGTGTAGATGGGGCATGTTGTTGGGCATGGGCAAGTTGGGCTGAAGCTCCTGTTTCTGTGCTGTATGACTATGGCTCTATGAGAAGGGTCTCGAGCCGACACTTCACTGGGATTTGATACCATGTTCTCCAGGGATGCTGCCCCACCCGCTGAGTTATTCCAAAACTTTGTGCTTTCGTTATTTGTTGTTAAAAACTTTCCCTGTCCATGCCTGTACTGCTGGACCCATCTCCAGCACCTTGCTTCTGTTTAATTACAAATCCCTTCACTTCACTTGCAAACCCAACTCAGTACGATCCAGATTTGTGCAGCAATTATTGATGTTCAGTCGATGCCTTCAGCCCCTGTCTTGACAGGTTAGCCTGAGGCCAGGTCCAACAGGGACAGCCCGGGCAGAATCCACACACTACTACTCAGTGGGCAAATTATTAACACATTGATTTTTGCAAAAGCTTCCTGCCAACGTGTTGTTTCAGTCTAAGGACACACAACATAGAACAGTACAGCACAGGAACAGGCCCTTCGGCCCACAGTGTCCACACCAAATGTGACGCCAAGTTTAGTTTAGTCTCGAGCTGGAAACAGCCCATCACATCCACGCCAACATACTCCTGATGAGGAAGTTGATGATAATATATATATATACCGTGCCGTCCTCCAAACTAAACTCCTGATCAAAGCGCAGCACTGGGCACACGGTGGCGCAGCGGTAGAGTGATGCCTTACAGCGCCAGAGACACGGATTTGTTCCTGACTACAGGTGCCGTCTGTACGGAGTTTGTACATTTTCCGTGTGACTGCCCGGGTGCTCTGGTTTCCTCCCACACCCCAAAGATGTACAGGTTTGTTGGTTAATTGGCTTTGGTAAAAATTGTAAATGGTCGATAGCGTGTAGGATAGTGCGAGTGTACGGGGTGATCGCTGTACGGCGCGTTGGGCCGAAGGGCCTGTTTCCATGCTGCATCTCTACACTAAACTCAATGGGACTATCTTAAATGGGGCATTTTGGTCGGCATGGACGAGTTGGGCCGAAGGGCCGGTTTCCACGCTGTATGTCTCTGTGGGAGTCAGCAGATCCCAATGAGATGCGGGACATGTCTAGGAATATCCCCCATTGGGGAAAGACTCGGAAACAGACACAAAAAGCCAGAGTAACTCAGCGGGTCAGGCAGCATCTCTGGAGCTAAGGAATAGGTGACATTTCTGGTCGCGACCCTTCTTCAGACAGAAAAGGACGTGGGTTTTACGAAGAGCAGAGGCTATCCAATGGCGACAACTTGTAAACCGTTATAGACTTCAGAAGTGCCCGATTTAAAAGTAAATAAATAATGATTGCAGCGGCTACAGTGAGTTTAACAGAGACATGCTGCTCATGAATAAGTTAATTTAATCAAAAAATAGTTTTGTCCCTGGTGGGATTGAAATGGGGAACAATTACTGGAGAGAGAAGACTGGGAGTGTGAATGAGAGGCACTGCAGAGGAGGTGGTCACGCTGATACCTCAGAGAATGCTGCCATAATGCTATTATTTAATCAGCCCACAGACATTCTCTGCATAATCGAGAACCTGTGGTTCTGCTTCCCAAAAAAAAAAAGAGTGAATCACAAAGGTACAAAGATCTGCGGAACGGAGGGGTGAGTGGACTTAGTTTAGTTTAGTTTAGAGATATAGCGCGGAAACAGGCCCTTCGGCCCAACACGTCCATGCCGACCAAGATGTCTCACCTAAAACCCGTCCCATTTAGTTTAGTTTAGTTTAAAGATACAGCGCGGAAATGGGCCCTTCAGCCCACCAAGTCCGCGCTGACCAGCGATCACCCACACACTAACACGCTCTAGGGACATTTTACCATTTTTACCAAGCCAATTCACCTACATACCTGCACGTCTTTGGAGTTTGGGAGGAAACCGGAGCACCCGGAGAAAACCCAGTCAGTCACAGGGAGAACGTACAAGCTCCATAAAGGCAGCACCCCTAGTCAGGTTGGAACCCGGGTCTCTGGCGCTGTGAGGCAGCAACTCTACCGCTGTGTCACCGTGCCGCCCTAACTGTGACGCTGCGGTAGAGCGTCACGGAGCCAGCGCCTGGATCCACACATTCCCATGCTCAGGAATCCTTGCCCACTTACGAACCCCGCGAAACTAGAGCGCGATTTGGCGGCGAGGTGGCATGGCGGGTAGAGCGGCTGCCTCACAGCGTCCGGAGATCCAGGTTCAATCCCGACCTCAGGTGCAGCCTGTGTGCATAGGGTTTAATTTAGGTTATTATTGTCACGTGTACTGAGGTACAGTGAGAGGCTTTTTGTTGCGTGCTAACCAGTCAGTGGAAAGACTATACATGATTACAATCGAGCCGTGTACAGATACAGGATAAAAGGAATAATGTTGAGTGCAAGATAAAGTCGAGTCAAGTCCAATTAAAGATAGTCCAAGGGTCTCCAATGAAGTAGGTAGTAGCTCAGGACTGCTCTCTAGTTGGTGAGAGGATGGTTCAGTTGCCTGATAACAGCTGGGAAGAAACTGTTCCTGAATCTGGAGGTGAGCGTTTCATGCGCTGTACCTCTTGCGTGATGAAAGAGGGGAGAAGAGGAAGTGACCGGGGAATGATTGGTCCTTGATTACGCTGGTGGCCTTTGCATGTTCTTCCTGTGACCGCGTGGGTTTTCTCCGGGTGCTCCAGTTTCCTCCCACATCCCAAAGACGTGTGGATTTGTAGGTTAATTGGCCTCTGTAAATTCCCCCTAGTGTGTAGGGATTGGACAGTACCCTAGCTTATGGAAGGACCGTTCAGAAGCCTGATAACAGAGGGGAAGTAGCTGTTCCTGAGCCTGGTGGTGCGCGCTTTCAAGCGTCTGTGCCGTCTGCCGGATGGGAGCGGGTAGAAGAAGGAATGAGCGGGGTGGGACAAGTCTTTGATTATGTTGGCTGCTTTTCCGAGGCAGGGTGAAGTGTAGATGGAGGGTCGATGGTGGGGAGTCTGGTCTGTGTGATGGACTGGGCTACATCCACAACTCTGCTATTTCTTATGGTCTTGGTCAGAGTTGTTCCCAAACCAAGCTGTGATGCATAGTGTTATAACGTTACCGTTTAGTTTAGTTTAGTTTAGAGATACAGCGCGGAAACAGGCCCTTCGGCCCACCGAGTCCGCGTCGACCAGCCATCCCTGCATATTAACACTATCCTACACACACTAGGGACAATTTTTACATTTACCAAGCCAATTAACCTACATAACCGTACGTCTTTGGAGTGTGGGAGGAAACTGAAGATCTTGGAGAAATCCCACGCGGTCACGGGGAGAACATACAAACTCCGTACAGACAGCACCCGTAGTCGGGATCGAACCCAGGTCTGTGGCGTTGTAAGCGCAGTGAAGCGGCAACTCTACCGCTGTGCCACCGTGCCGCCCCGGCAGATACAGAGAAAAAGTGTAATGTCCACAATGAGATAGGCTGGGAATTCAGAACTGCATCCTAGCTTATGGAAGGACCGTTCAGTAGTCTGAGAACAGCGGGGAGGAAGCTGTTGCTGAATCTGCTTTCATGCTTTCAGGCGTTTGTATATTCTACCCGAGAGGAGAGGGGTGAAGATGGAATGACCAGGATGAAAATGGTCTTTACGGACCACAAAGTGCTGGAGTAACTCAGGCAGCATCTCTGGAGAACACGGATAGGTGACGGTTCGGGTCACGGCCATTCTTCAGTCTGAAGAAGGGTCCCAACCCAAAACGTCACCCATCTTTTTTCTCCAGGGATGCTGCCTGACCCGCTGAGTTACTCCAGCACTTTGTGTCTATCTTTTGCATGAACCAGCATCTGCAGTTCTTTGTTTCTACATTCTGCCTTTAGGGGGCAAGACTGGTCTGTGTGATTGACTGGGCTACATCCACAATTCTCTGCCATTTCTCGCAGTGTTGGGCAGAGCTGTTCCCAAACCGAGCAGTGGTGCATCCCGACAGTGTGCCTGTCCCGAAGCCTCACTCTCGGGGACGGGAAATATAATTCTCAATTCTAATTCCCCCCTAATTAAAGTCGGCTCATTTGCTGTCGTTAGGAAGAGCGTTGGAGTCTCTACTGCCCAGGGTCCCTATGCTGCCTTGCTCACCAGTAATAATTTCCAGAGATCTGGGCCGGTACCACAGCTCACCAGAGAACTGTGCCCACCGCTCATTCTTGATCTGCCCCGCACTTATCAAAAATAGTCACACATTCCTTTTGTGTGCCTCTCATTATGTGGCCATATTTTTTAATGCACATTCTTCTTGGGAACTTAATGAGCCTCAGCTGAAGTCAAAGACTACTGATTGCCTGCAGCGGATTTGAATAGGCATTGGGTCACAGGCAGGAAGTGTGGGATCGCGTGTGTGTCTGTGAGTGCGTGTGTGTATGAATGTGTGTGTATGTATGTATACATGTGTGTCTGTGTCAGTGTACGTGTGTGTCTGTGTCGGTGTACGTGTGTGTCTGTGTGTATGCATGTGTGTGTCTGTGTATCTGCTTGTGTGTATATGTGTGCATATATATGTCTATGTGTGTGTGCGTGTGTGTATCTGACTGTGTGAATATGTGCGGATGTGTGACAAGACCACAGGAGACACATCATCAGGATATATTTCATTCTTACTCTTTGCCTCTGTCAAGAACTAGAGCAGCACAGGAAAGGGACCTTTGGCCCACAATGTCTGTACCCAACATCAATGGCTCAATTGTTTAGGAAGGAACTGCAGATGCTGGTTTACACCAAAGATGCACTCACAATGCTGGAGTAAGTCAGCGAGTCAGACAGCATCCCTGGAGAAAAGGAATAGGTGACCTTTTGGGTTGGGACCCATCTTCATTGAATTAAGGAAAGGTGCCAATCCAAAACGTCACCTACAGTATTCCTTTTCTCCAGAGATGCTGCCAGATCCGCTGAGTTACTCCAACAATGATTCACTGGTTCTTTATTGTTAGATGTGCACTTCACAGTGAGAATCATTTTGCATAGCTCACACATGCACAAGTCTTTTGGCACCATTTGCACAAAGAAAAAGTATAAAATCCGGTCCACATGCTGGAAGTATGGAGCGCCCCTGATCCAGGTAAGCCCCAGGCTGCTGTTGGGCCTCCTGTGTAGATGCCATCTATATTTCAAACTCAATCCGCAAGGCCTGCTGGATCTCCTGGTGGCTAACCACTTTAACTCCCTTTCCCATTCCCCACATTGACCTTTCTGTCCTGGGTCTCCTCCATTGCCAGAGTGAGGACCACAAGCAAACTGCAGGAACAGCACCTCATATTCCACTTGGGTAGCTTACAACCCAGCAGCATGAACATTGAATTCTCCAATTTAGGTAACTTCTCACAAACCCCCCCACCCCGGCCACTCCCCCAACCTTCTCACCTCCGTGTTTATTCCCCCCACAGTGACACAGTAGCCCGGTGATGGAGTTGCTGCCTTACAGCGCCATAGGCCCGGGTTCGATCCTGACTACGGGTGATGGCTCTACGGAGTTTGTACGTTCTTCCTGTGATTGTGTGGGTTTTCTCTGGGTGCTCCAGTTTCCTCCCGCACTCCAAGGACGTACAGGTTTGTAGGTTAATTGGCTTTTATAAATTGCCCATAATGCATAGGATACGAAAGTGCTACAACATAGAACTAATGTATGGGTGATCGTTAGTCGGCATGGATCCAGTGGGCCGAAGGGCCTGTTTTCACACAGTATCTTTAAACTAAGGTAAAATAATATCTGAGCCTGGAATGCTGGAGTAACTCAGAGGGTCAGGCAACACCTCTGGAGAACCAAAATGCCACCTATCCATGTTCTCCAGAGATACTGCCTAGCTCGCTGAGTTACTCCAGCAATTTATGTTTTTTTCATTTGTAGACCAGCATCTGCAGCTCCTTGTATGTCCAGTCCATCACAGGCTTATCACTGGAGACAGAAGGAACTGCAGATGCTGGTTGAAGGTGAGAGAGGAAAGATTTAATAGGAACCTAACGGGCAAGTTTTCACCAACATGGAATTGAATGAAATATACAGCATGGAAAGAGGTCCTTCGGCCCACCGAGTCCATGCTGACCATCAATCACCCGTTCACACTAGTTCCCTGTTATCCCACTTTCTCATCCACTTCCAATACACTAGGGGCAATTTCATAGAGGGCCAGTTAACCTGCAAACCCGCACGTCTTTGAGATATGGGAGGAAAATGGAAACCCACGCGGTCACAGGGAGAACGTGCAAACTCCACACACACACACACAGAACTCCTGAGGTCAGGATCGAACCCAGGTCTCTGGCACTGTGAGGTAGCAGCTCTACCCGCTGCACCGCCCTGCCGCTCAAAATGTTTCCATTCATTATTTTGACTTTTCTGCTGATGGAAGGTTGATTTAATTGTGAAGTAGAGGCAGCAGCGAAAGTCAGTCAGGGAACCAAGGCAACAAAACAGCACACGTATTGAGCCAAACGTGAGAACAAAGTACACTATCTGGGAATCCACGGCCACATTTGACGCACCTTAACATTGTTCCCGTTCAGCACACTCCCTCCCCTCCTGCACTCCCCCTCCCACCTCCCTCCAACCCTCCCCTTCCACTCACTCCCCACCCTCACCTCCCTCCCCCCCCCTCCACATCCCTCCCACCTCTCTTGCCCCTCTCGTCCGTTCTTGAATCTGAGGGATTTTCCGCGCTGTGAACATCTGGGAATTCCTGCGCACATGGGGAATGGAGCCCCGGTGGGAAACTAACCGGAATGCTGCACGGTGGGAAAGGAAGAGATGGTGTGTAGGAAGGAACAGCAGACGCTGGTTTACACAGGAGGTGGACACAAACAAAGCTGGAGTAACTCAGTGGGGCAGGCAGCGTCGCTGGAGAGAAGAAATGGGCGACGTTTCGGATCGAGACTCTTCTTCAGACTGAGTGTCAGGGGAAAGTGAAACGAGAGATATAGATGGCACACAGAACAAATGAATGAAAGATATGCAAAAAGCACCGATGATCAAGGAAAGGTGGAGCCCACAATGGTCCATTGTTGGCTGTGGGGTAGGTGATAACGAGTTATACAGACAGTACTTCCTTCCGAATCCTCCTTGCTGCCAGGGTAAAGGGCCTGTCCCACTTGGGCGTCATTTGCGTGTCATTACGCGACATCATTTACGTGTCACGACGCACGACGCACGCATGGTGCGTATTACGCGCGTATGGTGCGTGGTGATGTGGGCGGTCGCGCGCGGCGCCCCAGGATTTTGGGATGTACAAAATCTTCGCACGCCATCTGCATGACACCCAAGTGGGACAGGCCCCTTAAGACTCTGTCTCTTGTCAACCCTTTGTTCCTTTGGCAAAGCTCTGTCCAACCACATCCAGCTCAGATGTTGAACGATCAGTCAAGGCCAATGACTCAACGAGACATCTTGCCACCAATATACCGCTGTACCTTGCCCACCGCACAGGACACCAAATTGTCACAAATTCATTCACCAAAATATCATAAAAATAGATCTGAAAAAAACCCAGTAAACAGCCACTGCCTCAAACCGCCAGAGACCCGGGTTCGATCCTGACCTCGGGTAATGTCTGCGTGGAGTTTGTACGTTCTCCCTGTGACCGCATTTCGTTCCGGGTGCTCCGGTTTCCTCCCACACTCCAAAGATGTACAGGTTTGTAGGTTAATCCAGTGCAGAAGATTTACAGGGATGTTGCCAGGAATCGAGGGCCTGAGATACAGGGCGAGGTTGTGCAGGGCAGGACTTTATTCCTTTTACCCCGAGTAGGGGAATCGAGAACTAGGTTCACGGTGAGGGGAGGGAAGTGAGAACATAGGTTTACTGTGAGGGGATGAAAGATTGAATAGAAACCTGAGGGGTAAACTCTTTCACACAAAAGGTTGTTGTTGTTGAGCTGCCGGAGCAGGTAGTTGAGGCAGGGACTATCGCAATGTTTAAGAAACATTTAGACAGTTACATGGATAGGACAGGTTTAGAGGGATATGGACCAAACGCAGGCAGGTGCGACTAGTGTAGATGGGGCATGTTGGTCAGTGTGAGCAAGTTGGGCCCAAGGGCCGGTTTCCACAGTATATGATTCTATGAGTGCGTGGAGGTTGCAGAGAAGAATTGACATGAAAAGACACAAAGTAATTCAGTGGTTCAGGCAGCAACTCTGGGGGATGTAGATGGGTGTCGTTTCGGGTCATAACCCTTCCTCAGACTGTATCCACTCGTCACTCGCCAGGTTTTGTCCCGTCTGCCAAGTCCCGTCGGTCAGTGTGGGCAAGTTGGGCCGAAGGGCCTGTTTCCACGCTCTATGTATCTATGACTTGAGTCCCTGCTCCACCATAACCTGGGGAGATGTCCCGGCCTTGTCGTTCTGTAGCTCCACAGTAGCGCTGTGCCCAGGGAAGGCTCAATGCTTTTTCCAGGCGACTTTTATCGCAATGTCTGCCTTGCGTTAAGATGACTAGTTCCACTTCCCAGCATCATCCGTTCCGCTTTTGGGTTAAGAAAAACAATGGGATTAGCAATCGCTATGCACAGCAGCATTAATTCTGCTAAATTAAAGAACTATTATGTTAAACCTTAGAGACGGTATTATTCCTGCTGGCTGCTTCAATTGTGCTTTTATAGAAGTTTTTAATTTCAGATGGGATCGAAGTAAGTTGCAGAGGAGAAAGGGTACCGACCCCCTGAGTCTGTTTGAACGTTTCCCCCCTTTCCTACAATTGCCTTCGAATACCAAAGCGATTCCCATTTAACAGCCCCCATTGAGGCTGCACATTCCTGATCACAACTTAGCGAAGGAAATTACCTTAAATCTTAGTGATTGCTTATCGTCTACAACACAGCAACAAGCTACTGGAGCTGCTAGAGGCTGCAGATGCTGGAATCTTCAGCAAAAAATGCTCAAGTGCTGACTATTTTAAAGCTTTAGACGTTAGAGATACAGCGCCGAAACGGGTCCGTTGGCCCACCGAGTCTGTGCTAACCGGCGATCTCCCCGAACACCAACAACATCCTACACACCAGGGATAACTTCACATCTTTACCCAAGCCAGTTCACCTACAAACCCGCATGGTTTTGGTGTGTGGGAGGAAACCGGAGCACCTGGAAAAAACCCACGCAGTCACACGGAGAACGTGCAAACTCCACACAGTCAGCACCCGTAGTCTGGATCGAACTCGGCTCTCTGCTGCTGTCAGGCAACAACTCTACCCCTGCGCCAGCGTGCCGCCCCATTTTAACTCCCCTTCCCATTCCCATACTTCCCACTTGTGTGCCAAGGCCTGCTGGATCTTCCTTCCATTGACTCCATCTACACTTGTCTACCTCCTCTGGCACTTCATTCCATGCACCCACCACCCTCTGAGTAAACATCTGCCCCTGGGGTTCCTATTAAATCTCACCCCTCTCACCATTAACCGATGTCCTCTGGTTCTCAATTTCCCTACTAAGGGTAAAATATTGTGCATTCACCCAATCCATTCCCCTCATGATTTTATACACCTCTATAACATCACCCCTCATCCTCCTGCACTCCAAGGAATAAAATCCTAGCCTGCCGAACCTCTCCCTATAGCTCAGGCCCTCGAGTCATAGTCACAGCACGCAAACTGACCCTTGGACCCAACTTGTCCACGCCAACCAAGATGCTCCATCTACACATCCCATTTGCTCACATTTGTAATCTAACCTCCAGAGCAAATATCTTGCTGAAGTCCATATAGACAATGCCTATGGCTTTGCCCTCATTCATCCCTCGAGTTATTTGTTCAAAAAACAATCAGATTCACGAGACATGATCTCCCACTTACAAAAGAAAACATTCTGACTTTCCCTAATCAGCCGCTGTCTACACAAATTCATTTCTATCTTATCCCTCAGAATACTCTTCAGTAACTTGTCTACCACAGAGGTTAGGCTCACTGGTCTATAGTTCCCAGGCTCTTCCTTGCAGCCCTTCTAAAATGGCCACCCTCCAGTCACCCGTATCTGATGATGAATCTTATATCCCAGCCAGTGCACCTGCAATTTCCTCTCCAGCTTCTCACAGTGCCCTTAGCATGCACCCGCTGTTCCTTATATCTCCATTTCATAGAGTCATAGATTAATACAGTGTAGAAGCAGGCCCTTCGGCCCAACTTGCCCACACCGGCCAACGATGTCCCAGCTATTTGAGTCCCACTTGCCTGCGCTTGGTCCATAACCCTCCAAACCTGTCCAACTGTTTCTTAAACGATGGGATAGTCCCAGCCTCAACTACCTCCTTCGGCAGCTTGTTCCATACACCCACCACCCTCTTGTGTGAAAAAGTTACCCCTCGGTCCTATTAAATCTTTTCCCATTCACCTTGAACCTATGTCCTCTGGTCCTCGATTCCCCTACTCTGGGTAAAAGACTGTGCATCTACCCGATCTATTCCTCTCATGATTTTGTACACCTCTATAAGATCTCCCCTCATCCCCCTACGCTCCATGGAATAGAGACCCAGCCTATCAACCTCCCTATAGCTCACACCTTCTAGTCCTGGCAAAATCCTTGTAAATCTTTTCTGAACCCTTTCAAGCTTAACAATATTTTTCCTGTAACATGGTGCCCAGAACTGAACACAGTATTCTAAATGCGGTCTCACCAACGTCTTATACAACTGCAACATGACCTCCCAACTTCTATACTCTGACTGATGAAGGCCAAAGTGCCAAAAGCCTTTTTGACCACCTTATTTACCTGCGACTCGACCTTCAAGGAACCATACACCTGTACTCCTAGATCTCTCTGCTCCACAACACTAACCAGAGGCCTACCATTCGCTGTGTAGGTCCTGCCCTTGTTAGATGTCACCGTACAGGCAGCACCCGTAGTCAGGATTCAACCCGGGTCTCTGGCTCTGTGAGGCAGCTGTGTCACCGTGCCGCCCCTTCTCTCCGGGGATCGCCGGTCGGCCCGGACTCGGTGGGCTGAAGGGCCCGTTTCCGCGCTGTATCTCTAAACTAAACTAAACAGCAGTGATCCGGTGGGAGATGGTGACGATTAAGGAACATGTTGATATGATTTTGCTTTCTTTATTGGTAGACTGTCGAGCTGTCTACATGCATAAGATAAAAGGATATGCATGCAGATTTTCGATAGTGTCTCGAGTGTGTCGGCCCAGTCAACGCTTCTTTGATGAAGAGTTGAAAGTTCGGGGATGTGACAGATGAATGCAGAATCTTGCCACCGAGTGGGAAATGGGGAAGGCTGAACAAGAGGTTCTGCCCTGCATGAGCAGTCAAAGAGCGCTTACACGTGGGTGGAGTTTAGACCAGACTTTAGAGATACAGTGCAGACACAGGCCCTTCAGCCCACCGAATCCGTACCGACCAGCTATCACCCGTACACTAGCACTGTTCTACACACTAGGGACAATTTACAATTTTACTGAAGCGAATTAACCTACAAACCTGCAGGAAGGAACTGCAGGTGCTGGTTTACACAGACGATAGGCACAAAATGCTGGAGTAACTCAGCAGGCCAAGCTGCATCCCTGGTGAAAAAGAATAGGTGACATTTCAGGGTCGGAACCCTTTGTCAGACTCCGCCATTCAATCATGGCTGATCTATCTTTCCCCCTCAACCCCAATTCCTGCCTTCTCCCCGTAACCTGTACGTCTTTGGAGTGTGGGTGGAAACCGGAGCACCCGGAGGAAACTCACGCGGTCACAGGAAGAACGTACAAACTCTGTACAGACAGCAGCCATAGACAGGATTGAACCCATGTCTCTGGCGCTGTGAGGTAGCAACTCTACCGCTGCGCCTCCGTGCCGATCCGATATGATCCAGAGATTACTAGTGCAAGGCAGCGCCAGTTATTTGGGTTGTGAATTTAGGGAGCAGTGGGAATATGTGTTGGGGCTCATGGGGGTGAAGAGGCTGGGAGGGGTGTAGGTGAGGAGGGGATGACAGAGGCTGGGAGGGGTGTAGGGGAGGAAGGGGTGACAGAGCAATTTGAAAGTGGAGTTTGGCTGAAACTAGACGATATTTTCCCGGGAAACCCTGCTGCCGAATTCGTATCGCTCACAGAGTGACAGCCTGGTCAACAGAGCAGCAACTTGCTGGGATTTCCATTGTTTCTTGGGAACCTAAAGGGTTAAATCCACTTGGCTTTGTGGCGCATGCCCTTTGTCCCAGGAGGCTGGTGATGTGCTGTGCCTCTTGTTGCTCTTGGCTGGCTGGCTGGCTGCCAGTGGATGCGGGAGAGGAAGGGAAGTGTCACAACGCTCTCTGTTCCCGTCAACTTCTACAGATGCGCCATGGGAAGCATTTTATCGGGAAGCATCACAGCACGTTTGGGAACAGCTCCATCCAAGACTCCAGGGAATTGCAGAGAATTGTGGACGCAACCCAGCCCATCACACAAACCAAACTCCCTTCCATCGAAGGTAGAGACAAAATGCTGGAGTAGCCCAGCGAGTCAGGCAGCATCTCTGGAGAGAAGGAATGGGTGACATTTTGTGTCGAGACCCTTCTTCAGACTGATCAATCTGAAGAAGGGTCTCGACCCGAAACGTCACCCATTCCTTTTCTCCAGAGATGCTGCCTGACCCGCTGAGTTACTCCAGCATTTTGTGTCTACCTTTAATTTAGACCAGCATCTGCAGTTCTTTCTAACTCCCTTCCATTGACTCCATTTGTACTTCATGCTGCCTTGGCAAGGCCACCAGCAATATCAAGGACCAGTCTCACCCCGATCACTCCCTCTTCTGGCACAGCGACAGAGACCCTGGTTTGATTCTGACCTTAGGTGCTGTCTGTGTGGAGTTTGCACGTTCTCCTTGTGACCATGTTCTCCCAATGACGTGCGGGTCTGTAGGTTAATTGGCCTCTGTAATTTGTCGCTCGTGTGTATGGATTGGATGACAAAGTGGGATAACATAGAACTGATGTGAACGGGTGTTGTAATGGGCCGACGTGCCTGTTTCCATGTTGTATCTTTCAATCAATTAGTTTAGTTACATTAGAGATACAGCATGGAAACAGGCCCTTCGGCCCACTGATGACCAGCGATCACCCCGTACACCAGCACTATCCTACACACCGGGGACAATATACAATTCTAACCAAAGCCAACTCACCTACAACCCTGTATGTCTTTGGAATGTGGGGGGAAACCGGAGCACCTGGAGAAAACCCACATGGTACCGGGAGAACATACAAACTCCGTACAGACAGCACCCGTAGTCAGGATGGAACCCGGGACTCTGGCGCTGTGAGGCAGCAACTCTACCGCTGCGGCACCGTGCCTCATTCAATTGAATGGTGGATACAAGGAACTGCAGAAGTTGGTTTACAAAAAAAGACCCAAAATGCTGGAGTAACTCAGCGGGTCAGGCAGCATTTCTGGAGAACATGGATAGGTGACATTTCAGGAACCAAAGTCTGAAGAAGGGTCCCGATATAAAACATCACCTATTCATGTTCTCTAGAGATGCTGCCTGACCCACTCACTTACTCTAGCACTTTGTGTCTATCATTGACTGGCAGGCTAGACATGAGGGGCTGAATGGCCTTGCCTCCATCTCTACAGCGTTAATTTATCTGATTTACACCAGCGATAGATACAGCGGAGTGAAAATATCTAAATCCCTTGTCAGGCAACAGGAATTACTGGCTATTCCCTAACCCGATTATTGAAGTAGATTAAAATCACCTGATGGAAACGAGAGGAAGAGAAGCAAAATCTTCTTTATTTGTATTCCTATCTCGATACCCCTCAGCTCTAATCCCTGCCGAGTTGTACTGAACAATTGCAAAGTATTGACAATGCAGACTGGCCATGAATTTCAACGCGGTCCGACCACTACGCTGCTCCGTCTCTGCCCTTGCCACAAGCTGATGCAGTGTGCACTCACCACTCCTCCACACATCTTCACACTGACAACTCTCTCGCTTGCTCGCTCGCTCCCTCTTACAACCTAGCACAGTATATAGCACAGGGACAGGCCCTTCGGCCCACAACCTCCATGCAGAACACGGTGCAGAGTTAACCTAATCTCCGCCTGCACGAGTACAGGTGTCAGGGGTTATGGGGAGAAGGCAGGAGAACGGGGTTAGGGGGGAGAGATAGAACAGCCTTGATTGAATGAGGGAGTAGACTTGATGGGCCGAATGGCCTAATTCTGCTCCTACCACTTCTGAACTTATGCACGTGATCTATATCCCTCCATTTCCCTGTATATCTAAAAGCCTCTTGAATAGCACTATTGTATCTGCGTGCTCAACCTCCCCCAGCAGTAGCATTCCAGGCACCGACCACCGTCCTCTTACCAACTAGAGAGCGGTCCTGACCTACCATCCACCTCACTGGAGACCTTTGAAATATCTTAAATCAGACTCTTCTGGGGTCATTGAGGCATACAGCTGGGAAACAGGCCGTTCGGCCCAACTTGTCCACACTGACCAGCATGCCCCATCTACATGAGTCCCACCTGCCCGTGCTTGGCCCATATCCCTCTAAACCTGTCCTATCCATGCACGTTTTAATCAAGAATCTGTCAATCTCCATCTTACAAATATCTATTGACTTGGCCTCCACAGCCGTCTGTGGCAATGAATTCCACAGATTCACTGATCCACAGTGTGTTCCACAGATGTGGGACATATGCGGGCAGGTGGGATGAGCTTAGATGGGTGAATTTAGACAGCTAGGACGAGTTGGGCCGAATGGCCTGTTTTCCTGCTGTATAGTTCTATGCTCTGGTGAAGTGTGAGTTGTCGGATAAAGTGTTTAGTTTGTTTAGAGATACAGCGCAGAAAAAGTCCCTTCGGCCCACCGAGTCCACGCCGACCCGCGATCCCCACGCACTTACACTATCCTACACACACTAGGGACAAGTTACAATTATGCCAAGCCAATTAACCTACAAACCTGCCCGTCTTTGGAGTGTGGATGGAAACCAAAGCTGCCGGAGAAAACCCACGCGATCATAGGGAGAATGAGACAAACTCTGTACAGACTGCACCCATAGTCAGAATTGAACCCGGTATCTGGCACCGTACGGCAGCAACTCTACCGCTGCGCCACCGTGCTGTCCAGGGCATAAGTGTTGTAAGTGCTCTGGGCCATGCACAGTGCTGCTGTCATCTATATTTTCTTTGTAGCTGACAGACTAATGCTGCACAGCTAATACTGTCAAGGAAAACAAAATATACTCGGTGTATTTCCTGACAGTGAGCAGTGTGCTGTTAGTCCTGTCAGAGTTTCACTCCATAGAATCCCTGAGTGTTCAAAGATAGTCGGAGACATTTTCCTGGCCTGAGCTTCACCCAGGCCAATAGCGGGGCAATTTTATCGGGCTAAAGTTCAGGTACACAGGTTCATAGCTCCACGAAAGTAGCTTCACGGGTAGATAAGGTGGTCAAAAGGCGTTTGGCGCATTAGCTTTCATTAGTGAAAAGTATTGAGTATAGAAATAGAGGGATAGGTGATAACGAGTTATACAGACAGTGGAACTCAACAAGATGACAGTAAAGCTAGTATGATGACTAGGGTGGGTGAGGGATCACCTATCCCAGAGCCAACAACAGACCATTGTGGGCTCCACATCTCCATGATTATCGTTGCTTTCTGCATATCTTCCATTCATTTGTCCTAAGTACCATCTACATCTCTTGTTCCCCTTTCCCTGACTCCCAGTCTGAAGAAGGGTCTCGATCTGAAATGTCATCTATCCCTTTTCTCCAGAGACGCTGCCTGTCCCCGCTGCGTTACTCCCAGCTTCTCGTCTCTGTCTTTGTTTTAAACCATCATATGCAGTTCCTCCCTAAACTAAACTGTCATCTTGGTTCCCGGCTGTTTAACCAAGGACTCTGCATCATCCTTCCCTCTTCATTGTCATTTCAATCTTGCTTTCAGTCCCTGCTTGTTTCCTCCCCCCCCACAAACTAGTCACCGTCCTGATTAAGATCGTAAATAAATCCGGCAAACGGAGGAGTCCGATAATTACACGCAGCGTGGTTTCAGGAGGGTAGGTGGCAAGAGACAAGAGGGAAGACATTTTCATTCAGAGCCCTGCCACCCATTGATAAGAGAATGTGAATAGATTTAATTTCTGATTGCCCACCCTCTGCCGAGCAATCGCAAGTTGCTGTTGTCCGTTCAATTTGGCGACTTTGTTCTGAGTTTAAATCGAGGGCTCGTGTGTATGCGTCGAGGATGGCTCAGTGCAAAGGCATTCTTTTGTTTATGGTCATGTGTACTGAGGTACAGTGACAAGCCTGACCTACTGAGTTACTCCATCACTTTGTACTTCTATTGTAAACCAGTCGCTGCAGTTCCTTGTGTCTATGTTGAACGTTGTTTGTCTGCCTTGCGCTATCGCTGTGTGTTTAGATTAGTTTATTATTATCACGTGTGTCGAGGTACAGTGAAAAGCTTTTTTGTTGCGTGCTATATAGTCAGTGGAAAGACAATACAATAATTACAATCAAGCCGTCCACAGTGTTCAGGAAATAATGTTTAGTGCAAGATAAAGTCCAGTAATGTCCAATTAAAGATAGTCCAACGGTCTCCAATGAAGTAGATAGTAGCTCTGGGCTGCTCTCTAGTTGTTGGTAAGATGGTTCAGTTGCTGATAACAGCTGGGATGAAACTGAATGTGGAGGTCTTGATTATGCTGGTGGCCTTGCCGCGGCAGCGTTAAGTGGAGATGGAGTCAATGGAAGGGAGGTTGGTCTGCGTATAGAGGAACTGCAGATGCTGCTTTAAACTGAAGATAGCCACCAAAAGCTGGAGTAACTCGGCAGGTCATTGCTACATCTGTGGATAGGAATATGTTACGTTTGGGGTTGAAACCCCTCTTCACACTGAGAAAGGAGAGATATAGACGGTACATAGAACAAATTAATGAAAGATATGCAAAAAGCAATGTTGATTATTGAAAGGTGGAGCACACAATTGGCTTTGGGCGAAGTGATAACTCGATACCTGTGTGACGGTCTGGGCTCCACGGTGTGTGTCTCTATAACGTCCGGTGATATATCGAGCTGTGGAAGAGACAATATCCTTTGGCAATAGGATTGGCAGTGATTGCTCTGAACAATACTAATGGGTCTTTTCCCACTTTGCCCCCCCCCCCCCCCAGAGGAAGGTTTGAGCCACGAATGCAAGCTCTGCAGTCAGACGTTCGACTCCCCAGCCAAGCTCCAGTGTCACCTCATCGAACACAGCTTCGAGGGAATGGGCGGCACCTTTAAATGTCCCGTCTGCTTCACAGGTAGGGGTCTGGGCTCAGCGAGGGGAGCGGGGGGGGGGATGTGGAGGTGGCAAGGGAAAGGGGGGTTGGAGAGCAGGGGAGAGGGGAGGGGAGGGGAAGGAACGCGAAGGGGAGGGGATGGGGTGTAATGGAGGGGACGTTGAGGTGCGCGGTGGGGAGGGGAGGCAACATGAGGGGCAGGGGAGGGGATGGATAGGGTGTGGAGTTTCTTCGTTCTCCCTGGTTCTGACAGTCTACCCTCTCAATGCCCCTCATAATTCTATGTTCTTTTATTTTCATCAGTGCAGGCACTTAGAGTCATCGAGTGATACAGTGTGGAAACAGGCCCTTCGGCCCAACTTGTCCACACTGGCCAACATGTCCCAGCTACACTAGTCCCACCTTCCCACGTTTGGTCCATATCCCTACAAATTTGTCCTATCCATGCACCTGTCTAACTCTTTCTTAAATGTCAGGATAGTCCCAGCCTCAACTTCCTCCTCTGGCAGCTTGTTCCATACACCCACCACCCTTTGTGTGAAAAAGTTACCCCTCTTCCCCTTCACCTTGAACCAATGACTTGAGATTGAAAGGAGATAGTTGAGGCAAGAACAGTAACAACATTTAAAAGCCATCTGGACAAATAGGTGGACAGGCAAGATATAGTGAAATACCATAGGTTCATAGGTTCTAGGTGCAGAATTAGGCCATAAGGCCCACCAGGGGCAAGTCTACTGCCATTTAATCACGGCTGATCTATCTTTCCCTCTCAACCCCATTCTCCTGCCTTCTCCCCATAACCCCTGACACTAGCAATAATCAAGAATCTTTCAATCTCCGCCTTAAAAATATCTAATGACTTGGCTCCACAACGGCAATGAATTCAACAGGTTCACCACCCTGTGACTAAAGAAATCCTCCTCATCTCCTTTCAAAAGGAACGTCCTTTTATTCTGAGGCTATGACCTCTGGTTCTAGACTCTTCCACTAGTGGAAACCTCCTCTCCAAGTCCACTCTATCTAGGCCTTTCACTATTCGCCAAACACGGGCGGGTGGGACTGGCGTAGATGGGGCTTGTTTGTCGGCATGGACGGGTTTGGCCGACGGGCCTGTCTCCGCGCTGTATGACTCTATGCCTCATCCGTCTTTTGATAATGACTGGGTGAGTGTGCGTGTGTGTGCGTGTGTGGACATTGTAGGTCACAGCGCACCAGATATACTTCCGAAAAAGAATCCCTTTACCCAACTCAAACACTGCCTGTGGCAGTAACTGTTTAATTATTAACGGCTCGTCTCTCCCCGGTAAACCTCCCTCCACATTTTTTGAGGTCTTGCTTGCGATCATTAAAATTGAAGAGGCCCTGGCAGAGGCTGTGATCGCTTAGCAAGCCAGGGCCAGACCGAGGGGTATTACCCAATCATTCAATCATTCAATGGATCAATGAGCCTTTATTGTCACGTGTATCTAGGTACAGTGACATGCCTTGTTGTGCACACAGCCGGGTAAAACCATACGCCAGACCTCACCGAGGCAGTACACAAAGAGTCGCCACGTTTCTGGCGCCGACAAAGTGACATCAATTTACCCGAGCAGTCTTATTTTCTTCTCGCAGCAGGTGGCAACAGGCGCCCTCCTCCCGCCGGGTCCCCCCTTCAATCTCAGCGGCCCCCCTACGCTCTCAGCGGTTGCCCCAGGGCTTGCTCTGTGGGAACCTCTCCCTTCCTCTGTCCCCTCTCCTCCACCTCCCCTCCCCTCATGAGTAGGGTCTGCACCCCATGGCATTAGAAAACCTTAATAGAACATAGATCAGGGCACTCTGCCCCAAGTGTGTAGGGTGCAGATGAGAAAGTGGAATAACATGGAATTTATGTAAACCAGTGATTGATGGTCAGCATGGACTCTGTGGGCGAAGGGCCTATGTCTATTTTGTATCTTTCAATCAATATAAGAGAGTGCATGTGTGTGTTTACACAGATGTGCATTTACATGCATGTGTGTGTATGTATGCAAACGTGTGTGTGTGGTCATGCATGTGCATGTAAGTGTGTATGTGTGGTCATGCATGTGCATGTAAGTGTGTATGTGTGGTCATGCATGTGCCTGTAAGTGTGTGTGATTATAATGTGTGCGTTTGGTGTGTGTGTGTGTTAGCAGTATGTGTGTTTGTAGTGTGTGTGTGTGTGTATGTGTTAGTAGTGTGTGTGTGTTAGTAGTGTGTGTGTGTGTGTTAGTAGTGTGTGTGTGTGTTTGTAGTGTGTGTGTGTGTGTTTGTAGTGTGTGTGTATGTTTGTAGTGTGTGTGTGTATTTGTAGTGTGTGTGTGTGTATTAGTGGTGTGTGTGTGTGTGTGTGTGTTAATAGTGTGTGTTTGTAGTGTGTGTGTGTTAGTAGTGTGTGTGTGTGTGTTTGTAGTGTGTGTGTGTGTTAGTAGTGTGTGTGTGTGTTTGTAGTGTGTGTGTGTGATAGTAGTGTGTGTGTGTATTTGTAGTGTGTGTGTGTGTATTAGTGGTGTGTGTGTGTGTGTGTTAATAGTGTGTTTGTAGTGTGTGTGTGTGTGTGTTAGTAGTGTGTGTGTGTGTGTTTGTAGTGTGTGTGTGTGTATTAGTGGTGTGTGTGTGTGTGTTAATAGTGTGTGTTTGTAGTGTGTGTGTGTGAGTTGGTAGTGTGTGTTAGTAGTGTGTGTGTGTTTGTAGTGTGTGTGTGTTTGTAGTGTGTGTGTGTGTGTGTTAGTGTGTGTGTGTGTATTAGTGGTGTGTGTGTGTGTGTTAATAGTGTGTGTTTGTAGTGTGTGTGTGTGTGTGTTTGTAGTGTGTGTGTGTTTGTAGTGTGTGTGTGTGTGTTTGTAGTGTGTGTGTGTTTGTAGTGTGTGTGTGTTTGTAGTGTGTGTGTGTTTGTAGTGTGTGTGTGTTTGTAGTGTGTGTGTGTGTGTTTGTAGTGTGTGTGTGTGTTAGTAGTGTGTGTTTGTAGTGTGTGTGTGTGTGTTTGTAGTGTGTGTTTGTAGTGTGTGTGTGTTTGTAGTGTGTGTTTGTAGTGTGTGTGTGTGTTTGTAGTGTGTGTTTGTAGTGTGTGTGTGTTTGTAATGTGTGTTTGTAGTGTGTGTGTGTTTGTAGTGTGTGTGTGTGTGTTAGTAGTGTGTGTGTGTGTTTGTAGTGTGTGTGTGTGTTAGTAGTGTGTGTGTGTGTTTGTAGTGTGTGTTAGTAGTGTGTTAGTAGTGTGTGTGTGTGTGTTTGTAGTGTGTGTTTGTGTGTGTGTGTGTGTGTGTGTGTGTGTTTAGTAGTGTGTGTGTGTGTGTAGTGTGTGTGTGTGTGTGTTGTAGTGTGTGTGTGTTTGTAGTGTGTGTTTGTAGTGTGTGTGTGTGTTGTAGTGTGTGTGTGTGTGTGTGTTAGTAGTGTGTGTGTTGTGTGTGTGTTTGTGTGTGTGTGTGTGTGTAGTGTGTGTGTCTAGTAGTGTGTGTGTTTTGTAGTGTGTGTGTTTGTGTGTGTGTGTTGTGGTGTGTGGTGTGTTGTGTGTGTTTTGTAGTGTGTGTGTTTGTGGTGTGTGTGTTTGTAGTGTGTGTGTTAGTGTGTGTACCGTGCGTGAGTGTGTTTGTAATGTGTGTTTATGTGTGTGCATGAGTGTGTGTCTGGGTGTGTGTGTTTGTGTGTGTCCGCGTGTTTGTAGTATGTGTGTGCGCATGTATGTGTGTAGTGTGTGTGCCTGTAGTGTGGGTGGTTGTGTGTGTTAGTATTGTGTGTGTGTTTGTGTGTGTATGAGTGTGTGTATGTGTGTAGTATGTGTGTTTGTAGTGTGGGTGTGCGTATATGCGTATGTGTGAGTGTATTTACACCACGTGCACTCACCTCCACGCCGGCTCCATCATCCACTCTCCTCTGCTCTCTCCCCAGCCTTCGTTCAGGCCAACAAGCTGCAGCAACACATCTTCTCTGCCCACGGACAGGAGGACAAGATCTACGACTGCTCACACTGTCCACAGAAATTCTTCTTCCAAACAGAGTTGCAGGTAAGCACCTCTCACTCTGCTCGCCCACCCTCCACCATGCCAGTGCAGGTCTGGGTTTAGTTTTGTCCAGGCGGCATGGTGGCACAGCAGTAGAGTTGCCAGAGACCCGGTTTCGATCCTGACTACGGGTGCTGTCTGTACGGAGTTTGTACATTTTCCCTGTGACCGCGTGGGTTTTCTCCGGGTGCTCCGGTTTCCTCCCACATTGGGCTGGCTAGGACTTTTTTTCTTGGAGTACAGGAGACTGACTGAGGGGTGATCGTATGGAGGTGTATAAAATCATGAGAGCAATAGACAGGAGAATTGTAGTCTTTTACCCAGAGTAGGAGTTCAAGAACCAGAGGGCATAGGTTTAAGGTGAGAGGGGAAAGATTTTAAAGGAACCTGAGGGGCAACTTTTTCACACTTGGAACGAGCTGACAGAGGAGGTACTATAACAATATTTAAAAGACAAATGGACAGGTCCATGGACAGGAAAGGTTTAGAGGGATATGGGACTAGCTTGGAAGGGGCATCTTGGTTGGCATGGACGAGTTGGGCCGAAGGGCCTGTTTCCGTGCCTTATGATGCTATGACTACGACTAAGAACACTGTAAAAGTACCTTCACCAGAAGGAGTGCAGTGGGTCGAGAAAGCAGTTGCTGTTCTCAAGAACAATTGGGAAAGGTCAATAAATGCTGGCGATTCTGTGATCCATAAAACAAACAGGTTAAAGGGCCTGTCCCACTTTCACGACCTAATTTACGACCTCTGCCGAGTTTGCCCTTGACTCATACTCGCAGCATGGTCGTCACGAGGTCGTAGGAGGTCGTAGGTAGGTCGTAGCAGGTCGTGATGCTGGTCGTAGATACTCGTGGCATCAAGTAGGTCTGGGAGTTTTTTCTAGTATGATGAAGAATGTCCACGAGTAAAAAAGGTCGTGAATTAGGTCGTGAAAGTGGGACAGGCCCTTTAGTTCGCAGAGTGAAAATCCAGGGGTAATCAGGAGACTGCATGAGAATGAGTCAAGTGTCAAGAGCGTTTAATTGTCATATGTTCCGACTACGGAACAAAGACATTGTTACTTACTGCAGCTTTACAAGCCTGTAAACACAGATTATATATCATATTCAAAAACACAATATATTATTAATCAGTAATGTTATTAACCAAAATAATGCAAAACAGAAGTCCGTACTGCAACCAAACACAAAGTCCATAGAAGATGGTTGAGAGGGATATGGGCCAAACACAGCCAGGTGGGACTAATGTAGATGGGGCATCTTGGTCAGGGTGAACATGTTGGGCCGAATGGTCTGTTTCCATGCTGTATGACTCTATGACCCTAAGATCATGGTTGCTGAGGTAGTGGTTAGCGTTGTGCAGTGTTCAATGGTTACTGGGAAGAAGCTGTTCTTGAACCTGGAGGTCACGGTTCTCAGGCTTCCTGTACCTTCTTCCTGATGAAAGCAGTGAAATGGGAGGGTGGCCAGAGTGGTGTGGGTATTTGATGATGCTGACTGCCTTTTTGAAGCAGCACCTCCTGTAGATCCCTTCAATGGTGGGGAGGTGAGTACCTGCAATGCACCAGGCAGTGTTCACCTCTCTGTCATCTCTTTCACTCCTGGACATTGGAGTTGCCGCACCAGCCCGTGATGCATCTAGTCAGTGTGGTCTCTACTTGTACACCTGTAGAAGTGCAATAGATGTAGGGGAGGGATGTAGGGACAGAAAGGGGAGAAGCCTTTGGAAGAATCGGGTTGAGAATATGACTGTGAGCAAACCTTCAGAGGAACAGGAGATGTAATGGAAAATTTCCCACTCTTCCAGTGTCCAACTTTACGTTGCGATTACATCACAGGTAAGGAGGAGTGATCAAATAGAACAGATTTTCCAGTTGTTATTTCCAGTTTAATTGGTTCTTTATTGAAGTAGCTGTACAAACAAAGAGATGAATGTACCAGGTTTTCCTTATTCTGCGTACAAATTGTAGCTGGCTGTTCTCCCCAGTCTGGCGAAAACTGTATGCTCTCCCTCCTGTGCCTGGTCTGCCTCTCCTGTCCACAATGCTCATATATATATATATATATATATATATACGCCCCCTTGTGCTTCTAATGACCGCCCCCAAGTGTCCAAACTAATACTGCATGATATATCGAGACTAAATAATATAATATGTCAACAGCAGCTAGCCTAAACATAAATGGCCCCTACAGGAGACATTGACGCACAAACAGAGAGCTGATGGGAGTTATATCATAGAGTCATAGAGTCTAACAACATGGAAACAAGCCCTTCAGCCCAACTTGCCCACACCGGCCAACTTGTTCTGTCTACACTAGTCCCACCTGGTTGCATTTATTCCATATCCCTCTAAACCTGTCCTATCCATGTACCTGTCTAAATGTTCTTAAATGTTGCGATAGTCCCTGCCTCAACCACCTCCTCTGGCAACTCGTTCCATACACCCACCGCCCTTTGTGTGTAAAAGTTACCCCTCAGGTTCCTATTAAATCTTTCCCTCCCTTCACCGTAAACCTATGTCCTCTGAATTCTCGATTTCCCTACCATGGGCAAGAGACACTGTGTGTCTACCCGATCTATTCTTCAGACCGACTGGAGGAGGGGGAAGAAAGCTGGAAGAGAAGAGGGGCAAGACAAAGCGTGGCAGGTCAAAGGTGAACACCAGTGAAGGGGGGGGGGGGGGTTGATAGGCAGATAGGCAGAGATTTGACAGAAGGTGCAAGACAAAGGATTGGAGAGTTGCAAAATGTGAAGCCAGAGGATGGAAGACGGCAAGAGATGCTCGGCAAGAGACTCAGTGCATCTACCCGATCTATCCCTCTCATGAATTTGCACACCTCGATAAGATCACCCCCTCAGCCTGTGTCTGTGACTGTGAGCATGTTTCAGAAACCTAATTGATTTTTGTAATTGTGTTGAAAGCGTTTGTGATGACGGAGACTGCATAGATGCAGCACCGGTGTCCTGTCACGGTCTGAAGCATTTATCACACTGGAGATGCGGGATACAAAGGCCTGATAATTCCTACTACGGGACCCGCGTCCCACGGAGAGCAATGTTTACCGTCCCCCCAGTGCAGAGGGAGAGGAGAACAATTGCATCAAAGCACATTAGATTGCAGCTTTGTTCACTGCTCTGTTTATTACCACAGCACGGTGACTCCGGTAGAGTTGCTGCCTCACAGCGCCAGCAACCCGGGTTTGATCCTGACTATGGGTGCTGCCTGTACGGAGTATGTACGATATCCCTGCAACTACATGGGTTTGTTCATCCTAGCTGGTTTACAAAAAAAAGACACAGAGCGCTGGAGTAACTCAGCAGGTCAGGCAGCATCTCCGTAGAGCATGGATAGGCAATGTTTTGAATCGGGACCATTCTTCACTGATTGCTGTGGGGGGGGGGGGGGGGTGAGTGGGGGAGAAAACTGGAAGGAAGTTGGAGCAAGACAAAGCCTGGCGAGTGGTAGATAGATACAGGTAGGAGGCGGATGGGTGGACAAAAGTCACAGATGGGAAGAAGTCAAAAGGCTGTGAGATGAGGCACAAAATATGAAGCCTGAGGAAGGGATACAGGTGGAAGGGGAAAGGTTTGTTGAAGCAAGGTGCTGCTATTTTGCAAAAAAAATACACAAAGTGCTGGATTAACTCTGTGGGTCAGGCAGCATCTCTGGAGAACATGGATTGGTGACGTTCCTTCAGCCTGAAGAGGGTCCTGGCCTGAAACGTCACCCATCCATGTTGGCCAGGGAAATGGTTGTTGTTGGTTAGTTTTACAATACCACACAATGGAATGAACTTCACAAAGCCTCGAGGATATAGACGCATTTAAGAGGCTTTTAGATAGGCACACGGATATGCAGGGAAAGGAGGGATACAGATCATGTGCAGGCAGAGGAGATTAGACGGTCTTGGCACAGACATTGTGGGCGGAAGGGGGTGTTTCCCGTGCTGTTCTTTTTTTAAATTATTTTATTTTTTTATTAATCAAAAATATTTATTCAAATATTAAAATAATATATACAGCACAGTAAAAACCAAAACAGAACCCACCACCATAATACACGACAAACAATAAACTATTATATAACTATATTACACTCTTGTCGAGGATGCATTCAAACCCCCTGCGGTGCCCAGCGGTCCCGGATCTCCCCCAGGGTGCCCGTGGACAGGGCGTATTCCCTTTCTATCCGCACCCGGGCACGGACGTGTCCCCGGAAAAGGGGCAGGCAGCCAGTTCGGGTAGAGCCCTCCACCGCCTGGCGCCTTGACTCACGGATGGCCAGCTTGGCCCGTGCTGGTCTTGGCATCGTGTTCTGCAAGGATTTTGTGGGCCAAAGGGCCTATTCCTGTGTGTAAGGAAGGAACTGCAGATGCTGGTTTAAATCAAAGGTAGACACAAAGTGCTGGAGTAACTCAGCGGGTGAGGCAGCATCTCTGGAGAGAAGGAATGGGCGAGGCTTCGTGTCCCCGACTACATTTTGGTATTCCTGTGCTGTACTGTTCCATTTTATGTTCTAGATAAAGTGCTTTAGTAATTCGATGTGAAGAAGGGGCCCGACCCGGAACGTCATCTGTCCTTTTTCCTCCCTGGATGCTGCCTGGCCCGCTGGGTTCCTCCAGCGCTTTGTTTCTTGCTGCTAATTAAATTCAGCAGTTTTAAACAGTTGGAACGGGGAATAATATCCTTGTGCTTGTGCATAGTTTAGTGTCGGCGGCTCACTGTTCCATTGGTGTGATGGGAGGATGTGAATAGCAAAACCTGAACCCTGGCCCCAGCCACATCTCCGTCACCTTGAACATCGACAAGGCCACCAGCATAATCAAGGACCAGTCTCACTCCCTCTTCCCCCCTCTCCCATCAGACAAGAGGTACAGAAGTGTGAAAACGCACACCTCCACATTCAGGGACAGTTTCTTCCCAGCTGTTTTTAAGGTGGATATTGACAGATTCTGGATTAGTACGGGTGTCAGGGGTTATGGGGAGAAGGCAGGAGAATGGGGTTGAGAGGGAAAGATAGATCAGCCATGATTGAATGGCAGAGTAGACTTGATTGGCTGAATGGCTTCATTCTGCTCCTTTGACTTATGAACTTGTGAATTTATAAACATCCTATCACCAGCTAGACTGCGGTCCTGACCTCCCATTTACTTCATTGGAGACTTTTGATATCTTTAATCGGATTTTAGTAGACTTTATCTTCCTCTAAACCAGAAGTGGATCAGCAATCACTCATTACAATCACTGCACCCTTTTAAACCTCCACTCCAGCAGCAGCATTTCTTACATTCAATCCTGCTCTTCTTCTGAATCTTCTCTCAGAACTGGACTTTGCACTAAATGTTATTCCCTTTATCCTTTATCTGTCGACGGCTCGACTGTAATCATGCATTGTCTTTCCACTGACTGGATAGCGCAACACAGAAAGCTTTTCACCGTACAGGCGGCAAACACCACGTTAAACTAAACTAAACTAGCGTGAGAGTCAATTCTAACATTTGAAAGCATACACCACCAGATTCAGTAACAGCTTCTCCCCCGCGGTTATCAGACTTAGCAGTAGATTTGCAGCGCCAGAGACCCGGGTTCCATCCTGGCCTTGGATGCTGTCTGTGTGGAGTTTGAACGTTCTCCGTGTGATTATCTGGGTTTTCTCCGGGTGCTCCGGTTTCCTCCCACACTCCAAAGACGTGCAGGTTTGTAGGTTAATTGGCTTCTGTAAATTGTCCCTAGTGTGAAGGTTAGAACTAGCGTACGGGTGATCATTGGTCAGCATGGTCTCAGTAGGCCAACGGACCTGTTTTCACGCTGCATCTCTAAACTGAATTAAACTAAACTACTTAACTGTCCTCCCAAAAGCCAGGGTGCAGTCGCAATCTTCCAACCTACCTCATTGCAGACTTTGCACTTTTTCTCTGTTATATAATGGAAGTTCTGGGTGGAAGTTTTGGGGTGAGGGAGGGGGAATATGCAGGGAAGAGGGATCAAACCACTGGAGGCACCAGCAATTCCTTGTTCCCAGTTCTTGCCCGGATCTGACGCTGACTTTTCAGGATATGCTCCTTATAACAGTGGTGTTCAAGAAGCTTTTGCATGGATATGCATGGAACGGAGGGATATGGATCACGTGCAGGCAGAGGAGATTAGTGTAACTTGGCATTATGTTCGGCACGGACATTATGGGCCGAAGGGC
>JAXLNO010005765.1:0-35000 GCA_038087875.1 Malacoraja senta | reverse complement strand
GCCTGCTCAACCTCTCCCTACAGCTCAGGCCCTCAAACCCTACCAACATCCTCGTGAATCTTCTCTCTTTCCAACTTTCCTTCCTGTAGCGGGTGACCAAAAGTGAACACAATACTCCAAATGTGGCCTCACCATCGTCTTTTATAACTGTAAAATAATGTCCGAACATCTGTACTCAATACCCTCACCAGCGGTAGAGTTGCTGCCTTACAGCGCCAGAGACTCAGCTTTGATCCTGATTACGGCTGCTCACTGCATGGAGTTTGTACGTTCTCCTTGTAAAAGCCCTGTCCCAATGTACGAGTTCATTCAAGTGCTCTCCCGAGTAAAAAAAAATAATCAGACTCATGGTAGCACGTAGAATGTCCGTAGCGGGGACGTCAGCGCTCGGGTGCGTCTCTTAGCGGCTCGTAACGCTAACGGCAGGTACTCGGGAAACGCGGTAAGCTCGGGAAGACTCGTGAAGATTTTTCAACATGTTGAAAAATGTCCACGAGAGCCCCGAGTACCTGCGAGCGGCCATCACCGTAAATCTCCGAGTTCGAATCAGGGCAAACTCGGGAGAACTCTTTGAATGAACTCGTACAGTGGGACAGAGTTTTAACTGCGTAGGTTTTCTCCGGGCGCTCCGGTTTCCTTCCACATTCCAAAGATGTACAGGTTTGTAGGTTAATTGGATTTGGCAAAGATTGTAAATTGTCCCTAGTGTGTCGGATATATAGTGCTAGTGTACGGGGTGATTGCTGGTCGACTCGGACTGGGTGGGCTGACGGGCCTGTTTCTGCACTGTATCTCTCAAGTAAATTAAAATCCACAGTTCCTTCTGTCATCAATTCTTTCCCAGGCACCATTCCAACCAGCCCATGTCAACAATAGGTTCTGGTATCGGTCTGGAATAATGTGCCCTCTGTAAATGTCGGGGAATTGTGGACGCAGCCCCGGCCATGACAAAAACCAACTTCCCTTCCACACCTCACGCTGCCTCGGCAAGGCCACCAGCATAATCAAGGACCAGGCACTCCCTCTTCTCCCCTCACCCGTCAGGCAAGAGTTACAGAAACATGAAAATGCTCACCTCCAGATTCAGGGACCGTTTCTTCCCAGCTGTTATCAGGCAACTGAACCATCCTATCACCAACTAGAGAGCACTCTTGAACTACTCTCTACCTCATTGGAGATCCTTGGACTATCTTTAATCAGACTTTACTGGACTTTATCTTGCACCAAACGTTATTCCCTTTATCCTGTATCTGTACACTGTGGATGGCTTGATTGTTATTAGAAACATAGAAACATAGAAAATAGGTGCATGAGTAGGCCATTTGGCCCTTCGAGCCTGCACCGCCATTCAATATGATCATGGCTGATCATCCAACTCAGTATCCTGTACCTGCCTTCTCTCCATACCCCCTGATTCCTTTAGCCACAAGGGCCACATCTAACTCCCTATTAAATATAGCCAATGAACTGGCCTCAACTACCTTCTGTGGCAGAGAATTCCACAGATTCACCACTCTCTGTGTGAAAAATGTTTTTCTCATCTCGGTCCTAAAAGACTTCCCCCTTATCCTTAAACTGTGACCCCGTGTTCTGGACTTCCCCAACATCGGGAACAATCTTCCTGCATCTAGCCTGTCCAACCCCTTAAGAATTTTGTAAGTTTCTATAAGATCCCCCCTCAATCTTCTAAAATCAGTCTGGTGAATTATGTATAGCCTTTCCGCTGACTGGGTAGCACAATAAAAAGCTTTTCACTGTACCTCGGTACATGGGACAATAATACACCATACTGAACTAAACTAAAAGCCATCTACCTCAATGGAGACCTTTGAACTTTCATCAAATGGACTTTATCTTGCACCTCAGTACATATTACAATAATAGACTAAACTAAACTAACAAGGGTCCTTAAGATAGATACAAAATGCTGGAGTAACTCAGCGGGTCAGGTGGCACCCCTACAGACTGAAGAAGGGTTCCGACCCGAAATGTCACCTATTCCTTCTCTCCAGAGATGCCAGCTGACCCGCTGAATTTAGTTTAGTTTCATTTAGTTTAGTTTAGAGATACAACGCTGAAACAGGCTCTTCAGCCGACCAGCGATCCCCGCACACTAGCACTACCCTACACACTGAGGACGATTTACACTCTTTACCGAAGCCAATTAACCCACAAACTTGTACGTCTTTGGAGTGCGGGAGGAAACCGGAGCACCCGGAAGAAACCCACGCGGTCACAGGGAGAACGTGCAAACTCCGTACAGACAGCACCCGCAGTCAGAATTGAACTTGGGTCTCGGGCGCTGTGAGGGGACCGTGCTGCCCAGAGTTACTCCAGCATTTTGTGTGTGTCGTCCGTATAAACAGCATCTGCACTTCCTTCCTTCACATAATAAGGAGGGTCCCTCCTCCGGATTTCTTTGTTTGGTCTTTTTCCCGACCTGTCCATTCAAAAGTAGTTTGCTTTGCTCTGAGAAATCAGCTGGAGTTTTTTTTTGCTCCAGCTAGGCTCTTGGGCGTGCTATTGTGAATCTTTCACCCCAGGTAGGAATCCCTGCAGCTTTCTCTTATCATTACCGCTCAGTCACTTCTGAGCTGCTGAAGGTCTTTGACACCAACCCTCTCAGTCCCATATTAATTAACTTTGAAAATACTTGTCCCCGTCGACCTCCCTGACTCACTTCTCTCGTACAGCTATTTTTTTTCCTTTCGGATTTATTTTTTTCTCCCTTTCTCCGACGCGCTGCAGCTGAGATGTTGCCCCCGTATCCGGGAATGCAGTGACCCAGGGATAATTAGATAGCAAAGTGCACAGCTATCTCTGGGTAATGTTCCTTCACACTGACCCTCTCAAACATAGGGGCCACGAAGCAGTCAGCTGGTGATGAGAAGCAAGGAACTGCAGCTGATGGTTTAGAAAAAAACAGAAGATGCAAAGTGCTGGAGTAACTGCACGGTGGCGCAGTGGTAGAGTTGCTGCCGGACAGTGCCAAAGACACGAGTTCGATTCTGACTACGGTTGCTGTCTGTACGGAGTTCGCACGTTCTCCCTGTGACCGCGTGGGTTTTCTCTGGGTGCTCCGGTTCCTCCCACATCCCAAAGACATGTGGGTTTGCATGTTAATTGGCTGTAATTTAGTTTAGTTCAGAGATACAGCGCAGAAACAGCCCCTCCAGCCACCAAATCTGCGTCGACCAGCGGACATATTGTACGCTAGCACTATCCAACACACTATGATTCAATTGGACTTTTTTGACTAGGGACTATTTACAATTTAACCAAAGCCAATTAACCTGCAAGCCTGCATGTGTTTGGAATGTGCGGGGAAAGTGGAGCACCCCGAAAAACTCACACGGTCACAGGGAGAGCGTACAAACTTTGTACAGACAGCACCCTTAGTCAGGATCGAACCCGTGTCCCTGGCGCTGTGAGGCAGCAACTCTACCGCTGCACTGCTGTGTCGCCCTGAGGGTGGGGATAAAAAGGGAGGGGAGAAGGTTGGGGGAGGGGAGGGGGGGGAAGGTTGTTTGTAGGAACTTAAAATTGGAGAATTCAATCTTCATACTATTGGGTTGTAAACTAGCCAAGTGGAATACGAGGCGTTGTTCCTTCAGTTTGCGTGTGGCCTCACTCTGACAGTGGAGGAGGCCCAGGACAGGATGGTTGGTGTGGGAATGGGAAGGGTAGTTGAAATGATTAACAACTGGGAGATCTAGTCAGCCTTGGCAGACCAAGCACAAATGTCCGGCTACTGATGTGATCAGAGGACACAGGGTCATAGTCATACAGCGTGGAAACAGGCCCTTCGGCCCAACTTGCCCACACCGACCAACATTCCCCATCTACACGTCCCACCTACCTGCGTTTGGACAATATCCCTCTAAACCTGTCCTATCCATGAACCTGTCTAAATGTTTCTTAAATGCCACAACTGACCGAGGTGGCGCCGTCGAGTATGGCTGCCCAGCCTGCAGCTGTCCGTCCTTTCACCCTTTTTAAATTTTTTAGTATGTTAAACGTTTGTTTGGAGATCTAATCTTTTATATGTGGGGGTGGAGGGGAAGGGGGGACTATTTTTCTCAGTCCCTACCTGGTCAGAGATGCGGCTTTTCTCCAGGCCGTATCTTCACCCCTTCCTCGCGGCCTACCACCAGGACTGGAGCGGCGTTTCCTGCCGGGACTGGCCAGAACTTTGGCTTCGGCGGCGGCGCAGCGCTGGGGCGCCATCGCGGAGCGGACGATGCCTTACCCGGGTTGCCTTGTGGTAAGCTCCGGAGTGCTGAGACCGCCGACTCCCACCATCGCGGAGCTGTCGTTACGGAGCTTACAGCCGCAGCGGCGCTGACTCTGGACACCGCGGAGCCTGGGATCTCTCGCTGAGATCGCCAGTGTCGGAGCTCCGACCAGCGCGGCCTATGGACTTCGGGAGCCGCGGTCTCCGGGGAGGAAGCGGCCGTTCCAGACGCTCCAAGCCGCTGTAGAGTGTTCTCCCGATGCCGAAGCCCCATCATCTGGCGAGAGGGCCTGAAACATTGGGCCGCCGTTGCGGCGATTGCGGAGGCTTCAATAGGCCCGACCATGGGTGAACAAGGGGAAGAAGATTGGACTTTGTGCCTTCCCTCACAGTGGGAACCATTGTGGGGGGATGTTTTTATGTTTTATGGTCAATTCTTTTTTAATGTGGTGTCTTACTTTTATTGGTGTGCTGCAAATGGCAACTCAAATTCCACTACACCAATTGGTGTACTTGACCATAAATGTCCTTTGTCCTTTGTCCTCCACCGGCAGCTCATGGCTACCACCCTTTGTGTGAAAAAGTTACCCCTCGGGTTCCTTTTAAATCTTTCCCCCCTCATCTTAAACCTAAGCCCTGGTGAGATGAGGTTGTGTTGAGGTGGGTGGGGATTGGAAAGTGGGATCTGCACCCTTAATTGCACTTCCTTTGCACGGAAGGGGACATCGTTGGGATGTGGTCCTTCCGCCATAGGAAGGGTGTCATGAAGCTGGAAAAGATGCAGATTTACGAGGATGTTGCCAGGACTCGAGGGTCTGTGCTCTAGGGAGAGGTTGGGAAGGACAGATCTTTAATCATTGAAGCACAGGCTGTTGATCTTCTAGATGTGCAAAATCATGGGGAGAAATGCACAAACTAGGGGAATTGAGATCTAGAGGGCATATTGTGAAAAGCTTTGTTTTGCATGTTATCCAAGCAGATCAGAAAATACTATACATAAATTACTATACATAAATACAATAAAGCCAAACTCAAGTACAATAGGTAGAGCAAAGGGGAAGATACAGAGTGTAGAATATAGTTCTCAGCATTGTAGCGCATCAGTTCCAGAGACAAAGTCCAATGTGCACAGCGGGGTAGAGGTGAATCGGACAGTACCCTAGCTTATGGAAGGACCGTTCAGAAGCCTAATAGCAGAGGGGAAGAAGCTGTTCCTGAGTCTGGTGGTACGCGCTTTCAAGCTTTTGTACCTCCTGCCGGGGAGCGGGGAGAAGAAGGAATGACCGTGATGGGACAAGTCTTTGATTATGTTGGCTGCTTTCCAGAGGCAGCGTGAAGTGTAGATGGAGTCGATGGTGGGGAGTCTGGTCTGTGTGATGGACTGGGCCACATCCACAACTCTGCAATTTCTTGCAGTCTTGGTCTGAGCTGTTCCCAAACCAAGCTGTGATGCATTTCAACAGGTTGCTTTCTACGGGTGAATCTGTAGAATTACGTATGATTTGTTGGAGACTTGCTGAATTTCCGGAAAACACAAAGCTGGATTAACTCAGCGGGGGGTCAGGCAGCATTTCTGGAGAACATGGATGGGTGACGTTTCAGATCTGGCCCCTTCTTCAGACTGAGGAAGTGTCCCAACCTGAATGTTTCCTGACCCACTGAGTTCCTCCAGTACTTTCAGTGTTTTATTCAAGATTCCAGCATCTTCAGTTCCTTGTGTTTCAGGTCTGCTGAACTTCCTTAGCCTTCTGAGGAAGTTGAGGATAGACATGATTACATGCGCTTGTACCAACGGCTCAAAGACTAAGCAGGCTTCAGTGGTGAACAAGACCCAGAGCTGGAGCAACTCAGCGGGTCAGGCAGCATCTCTGGAGAAAAAGAATGGGTGATGCTCTGGGTCGGGACCCGCCTTCAGACTGAAATTAGGCGTAGGAAAAGGCCGGAACAATGCAGGACCAGCAACAGATGACCATGGAAGCGTGGAGCCCACAATGGCCCATTGTTGGCTGGGGAAGAGGTGATAACGAAGGGATACAGGAATGCAAAGTGGGACTTGTAGGACGACTAGGGTGGAGGAGAGGGGGGAGAGAGAGAGAGGGAATACAGGGTTTATTTGAAATTAGAGAAATCAATGTTCATGCCACTGTGTTGTGAACTGCTCAAGCAAAATGTAAGGAAGAAGAGGCATTGCCGTGCTTCCTTGACCTTCCTTCAGTGTGTTTTTTTAGTTTAGTTGAGAGATACAGCATGGAAACAGGCCCTTCGGCCTGCTGCGTCTGCACTGACCAGCGATCCCCGCACACAAACACTATCCTACACACTAGGGACAATTTACAATTTTACAGCAGACTATTAAACTACAAACCTGTACGTGGGAGGAAACCGGAGCATCCGGGAAAAACCCACGCGGGTCACAGGGAGAACTTACAAACTCTGTCCAGACAACACCTGTAGCCAGGATTGAACTGGTGCAACTCTACCGCTGCGCCACCGTGCTGCATGGCCAGACCAGGACAAGTTGTTGGTGAGAACTAAACCCCAAATCTCTTGATCTTCTCCACCACTGACTGCTGCTGAGTCTTGGAGCGATTGGTACAAGCGCATGTAATCATCTCAACCAGTCTACAGCATTGGTGCACATATTCTCGGGGATGTCAATGGTGGGAAGATTGTGTGATCACAACAATACAAACACTAGAGGCTTTACTGCACACTCCTGCAAGAACCTCACAAAACAGTTAGTTGATTAATGTCAGTAAAGACTATTAAACTACATAAATTTGCTCGTCGGGAACCCCCTGGTGCACTGTAAACTCACATTACAGAACAGAAAAACAGGCTCCATTAGTTTTAATGACTTCTACAACACCCATTACTGTGCACAGACCTCTTAAACAGGCAAAGTGCTGCTCAAACGCTTGAAGAAGAATAGGTTTGTTCCGCACCCAGTAATCCCAAGCCCTGCACGCTCTGATTTATTTCTCTATCTGCTGCACATTATCTCCCAGAAATGGCAATGGCTGAGAGCATCCAGTGCAGTGTACATATTTATTGGCAGGGTGTGTTTACTACCCCACGGTGTTAACCCAGATCACTGCTTAATGGATTTGGGCAGGGTAGCTAAACTCTCACTGAGTGAGTCAACCAAGGACCAGAGGACAGAGGTTTACATTGAGGGGGGTGGGGGGGGGGATTTACTAGGAACCTGAGGGGTAACTTGTTTTACACAAAGGGTGGTAGGTATATGGAACGAGCTGCCCAGAGGGTGTACTTGAGGCAGGAACTATCGCATCGTTTAAGAAACATTTGGACAGGGACTCTTCCAGCTTTCTCCCCCCCCCCCAACTACAATCCGTCTGAATACGGGTGCCCAACCGAGACCTCAGCTATCCATCTCCTCCAGTGATGATGCCTGACCTACTGAGTTGCTCCAGCACTTTGTGTCTTTTTTTGTAAACCAGCATCTGCAGTTCCTTGTGTCTTAGAACTTCCCTCTCCTGCTTGGAGTTGTTGGAACATTCATTGATTCAGTTGAAGAGTTTTGTTGTGCTGTGGTATACAATGGTGGTGTTTCAGAGGCTTTTCAATAGGCACATGGATATGCAGGGATTGGAGGGATATGGATCACGTACAGGCAGAGGAGATTAGTGTAACTTGGCATCATGTTCGGCATGGACATTGTGGGCTGAAGGGCCTGTTCCTGTGCTGTACTGTTCTATGTTCTATTGTATATTCATGTGTGTGTGTTGTGTGAATGGCCCTGTTATGCTGCTTAAAGTAAGAATGTCATGGTCCCTAGCAGTACATCTGACAAGTGCACACTCTTGACTCTTCAATGAGTTTAATTCACCAGTGGTACTATATTGTCACATGTACTGAGGTACAGTGAAAGGCTTTGTTTAGCGTACAGCCCGGTAAAACTATACAGCAGACCTCACGTAGGCAGCAGACCAGTGCCGACACATTTCTGGCACGGACAAAGTTACAAAAAGTTCACCGAACTGTTTTATCCTCTGATCACAGCGGTGAACCAGGCCCCCCCGTCGCACGTGGCAGCGGGCGGCCCCCTACCGGTCCCCTCTTCAATCTCGCCGCCCCCCTCTCCCTCGCCGGGTAGCTCTCAGCGTCCCTCCTCGTTCTTAGAAACATAGAAAAATAGGTGCAGGAGTAGGCCATTCGGCCCTTCGAGCCTGCACCGCCATTCATTATGATCACGGCTGATCATCTAAAATCAGTACCTCATTACTGCTTTTCCCCCATATCCCTTGATTCCTTTAGCCTTAAGAGCTAAATCTAACTCTCTCTTAAAAACATCCAGTGAATTGGCCTCCACTGCCTTCTGTGGCAGAGAATTCCACATTCTTGATGACTCTTATAGTAATAGAGTGATACAGTGTGGAAACAGGCCCTTCAGCCCAACTTGCCCACGCCGGCCAACATGTTCCAGCTAAACTAGTCCCACCTGCCAGCGTTTGGTCCATATCGCTCCAAACTTGTCCTATCCATGTACCTGTCTAACTGTTTCTTAAACATTGGGATAGTCCCAGCCTCAACTACCTCCTCTGGCAGCTTGTTCCATACACCCACCACCCTTTGTGTGAAAAAGTTACCCCTCAGATTCCTATTAAATCTTTTCCCCTTCACCTTGAACCTATGTCCTCTGATCCTAGATTCCCCTACTCTGGGCAAAGAGATTGAGTATCATCTACTCAATCTATTTCTCTTATGATTTTATACACCTCTATAAGATCACCCCTCATCCTCCTGCGCTCCAAGACCCAGCCTACTCAACCTCTCCCTCTAGCTCTTGTCCTGGCAACATCCTCGTAAATATTCTCTGAACCCTTTCAAGCTTGACAATATCTTTCCTATAACATGGTGCCCAGAACTGAACTCAATACTCTACATGCAGCCTCACCAATGTCTTATACAACTGCAACATGACCTCTCAACTTCTATACTCAATATTCTGACAGATGAAGGCCAATGTGCCAAAAGCTTTTTTGACCACCTTATCTACCTGCGACTCGACCTTCAAGGAACCATGCACCGGCACTCCTAGATCCCTCTGCTCTACAAACTCCCCAGAGGCCTACCATTTACAGGGCAGGTCCTGCCCTTGTTAGACGTCCCAAAATGCAACAACTCACATTTCTCTCTTAAATTCCATCAAGCATTCCTCCACCCACCTGGCCAATCGATCCAGATCCTGCTGCAATCGTTCACAACTATCTTCACTATCTGCAAAACCACCCATTTTTGTATCAACAGCAAACTTGCTAATCTTGCCCTCATCCAAATCATTTATATAGATGACAAACAGTAACGGGCCCAGCACCGAACCCTGAGGCACACCACTAGTCACAGGCCTCCAGTCCGAGAAGCAACCTTCCACCATCACCCTCTGCTTCCTTCCATGGAGCCAATTTGCTATCCATTCAGCTATCTCTCCTTGGATCCCATGTGATCTAACCTTCCAGAGCAGCCTACCAAGCGGAACCTTGTCGAAGGCCTTCGATAAACGGATACAGGGAGGGGAGGGGGCAAGAAGGACGAACAAGAGGCAAGGATTGCAAGGAGGCGAGCAGGACAGACAGGGTAAGAAGACACAAAGTGCTGGAGTAACTCTGGAGCATCTCTGGACAAAATGCTTAGGCGACGTTTGGGGTCGCGACCCTTGTTCAGACTTCAGTAAAAAGATTTAGGAGGTGTATTTAGGACCTGTGTACAGTCACTATCTTTATTGATATCTCTTAACATGTCCTTTCAGTAAAAAACTGCCTGATGACCTCCGAAGGGAGGCACAGTGGCTCAGCAGGTAGAGTTGCTGCCTCACAGCGCCAGAGACCCAGGTTCGATCCTGACCTCGGGTGCTGTCTGTGTAGTTTGCTCCAAGTGCTCAACTTTCCTCCCACATTCCAAAGACGTGTGGGTTTGTAGGTTAATTGGCCCTCTGTAAATTACTCCCAGTGTGTAGCGCGTGGACGAGAACGTGAGATAAGATAGAATTAGCGTGAACGGGTCGGTGTGGACTCTGTGGGCCGAAGGGGTCTGTTTCCATGCTGTATCTTTCAATCATTCAAATTGCTGGAGGACCTGGCAGGTCAGGCAGCATCGTTGGGGAGGAGGTGGACCGGGACCTTTCTTCCATCGTGTGGCTGAAGGTCCTGTTTCCATGCTGTATCTCTCAGCTAAACTAAACTAAACTAGACAATAGGCCAAGAAAACAGAGCTCCAGTGTTAGTCTATTCACAGACACAAGGAACTGGCGGTGCTGGCGTGCTTAAAAAAAGGACGCAAAGTGCTGGAGTAACTCAGCGGGTCGGGCAGCATCTCTGGAGAACATGGAGTGGTGCCATTTTGGGTCAGGGACCCTTCTTCGAACCGATTGCCGTCGGGGTGAGAAAGCTGGTGGAGACGCGGGGACGGGAGAAAGCTTGGCGAGTGATAGGTGGATGCAGGTGAGGGGGTTTTGATTGGCAGATGGGTGGACAAAGACCAGGGAGGGGAAGGTGAGAAAAGGCCGTGAGGTAAGAAGAGAAGAAGCATGAAATGTGAAGCCAGAGGAAAGGATATAGATGGAAGGAGACAGGGAAAAGGGAAAGCATTGTTGTTGGTTAGTTTAACGGTGTCCAACTCAATGTACCAACCAAGACCAGCTCTTTCCCGTTGCCCCGTCCCTTTCCACCTGTATTCCTTCCTCTGACTTCACATCTCGCACCTCTTGTCTCCTTATCTCACAATCTTTTCTCTTCTCATCACTGGCCTTTGTCCACCCATCTGTCCATCACTCCACCCCCATAACTGTATCCACCTATCACTCCGCAGGTTTTACCACACCCCCACCTCTCATTTCCTGCTTTCTCCCCCTTCAATAAGAAGGATCCTGACCCGAAACGTCACCTGTATTTGTTCCCCACAGGCACTGCCAGGCATGTTAAGTTACTCCAGCACTTCTAGTCTTTTTTTAGTAAACCAGCATCTGCGGTTCCTTGTTCCCATCACTTTGTCCTGCCCCCACCTGTCTTTTCCATGGTACATGGGTAGGACTGGTTTAGAGGGATATGGGCCAAACGCAGGCAGGTGGGACTCGTGTAGATGGGGTATGTATGTTGGTCAGCGTGGGCAAGTTGGGCTGAAGAGCCTGATTCCACGCAGTATGACTCTATTAATCTATAACTCCATGACCTGCTGAGTTACTCCAGCACTTTGAGTCTTTTATTTGTAAACCTGCATCTGCAGTTCCTTGTTTCCACCCATCACTTGCTAGGCATTGTCCCACTCCCACTTGTCTATTCCAGCCTTCTCCCCTCTACCACAATCAGTGTGATGAAGGGTCCTGATCCAAACAGTCACCTATCCATAGACAGACACAAAAAGCTGGGGTAACCCAGCGGGTCAGGTAGCATCCCTGGGGAAAAGGAATAGATGAGGTTCTGGGTCGACACGCTTCTTCAGTCTGAAGAAGGGTCTCGACCTGAAACGTCGCCTATTCCTTTTCTCCAGAGCTGCTGTCTGACCATCCGCTGATTTACCCCAGCTTTTTGTGTCTGTCTGCAGACATCTATCCATGTTCCTCCCTCCACAGTCATCTATCCATGTTTTTGCAGAGACGCTGCCTGGCCCGCTGAGTTACTCCGGCACTTTGTGTCTTTTTATTTCCTGCCTATTTGCGTCGGATTGCTGTGTTTGGCCGTCTGCCGTTTGGGAGAGCCGGTCTGCAGGATGTTTAATGCTCCTGATTTATTTTGTCTCCTCCCCACCTTTCCCATCTATACTCTTTCCCCTTTCCTCTGGCAGAGTGATTGTTAATTGGCATCCTAATTGAGCAGCTCCAGCGAGCTGAAATCGGGAAATAAAATAAACCTCGCTGCCGATCTAGTGGCATTGATTGGAAACCAGAGACTTACTGCAATGTACCAAAGACTGACAGCGATCCCACTCATGTTGGCTTCCAGCTAAAGTCCTTTGAATGCTGTCCTTGAGAATACCTTTAGACGGAAGTTCCCCTAATGTGTGGAGAAAGAGAGAATACAGTATATGTCAGCAGTATACCCAGAGGAGTTTATTTAGTACTCTAATAGCTGTTATGAGCCTACATTACATCCAAGGAGTAATTCTCCTTAGAGGAGCCGAGCTTGCTTTATTATGTCAATATTCTGGCATTCTTAGTCACGTACAGAATATGCTTCAGGGAGCATAGCAGGAGTCAGGCAGTCTCATAATAGTCCACATTCATTAATAAGGCTAGCGCTTCTGTCCTTCCATTGCCCACTACAGGGATATCGCTCCACGCCTCGGGGAGACGGGCAGACACATTTAAAGAAGCTTTTTCCTTTTGCTGCCGGGCTAAAGATAACAACACGGAAACTTGCAGGCATTGTGAGAGTCAGCTTTCACAATGGCCCTGTGTGTGCTAGTGCTCACACTCACACTCACACACACGCTCACACACACAACACTCACACACACCCTCATGCACACTCACACACACTTGCTCACACACATACACACACACTCTCACACACACACAGGCTTACACACACACCCTCACACAACACTCACTCACACACAGGCTCATAGACACTAGCTCACACTCACACAACACACACTCTCACTCACACACACCACACACTCTCACTCACACACACTCACACACACACACTCAAATACACACACACATGCACACACACTCACATACAGACGCTCACACGGGCTCACACACACTTGCTCACACACATACACACACACACACACTCAAATACACACACACATGCACACACACACACAAACTATCCACTGTAGACATACATATACACTATCAACAGACAGACAGACAGACAGATACACACTCATATACATCCAGACAACATTGACATAGTACAGCACAGGAACGGAACCATTGGCCCACAATGTCTGATATGAAGATGATGTCAATAAACGAATCTCCTCTGCCTGCACGTGATCCATATCCCTCCATTCCCTGCATATCCACATGCCTACTTAAAAGCCCCTTAACCACCACTATCATATCTGCCTCCACCACCACCCCTGGCAGCTGCGTTCCAGGTTCCCACCACCCACTGTGTAAACACTTTCCCCGCACATCTCTTTTAACTTGTCCCGTCTGACCTTAAAGCTATGCCCGCTTGTCTTTGACATTGCTACCTGCAAGAATGGTTGTGAATGTCTACCCTGTCTATGCCAGGTTCTCATTTTATAAACTTCTATCAGCTCTCCATCAGCCTCCAATGCTCTAGAGAAAACAAATCCCAGTCTGTGCAACCTCCCCCTGTAGTTAAACCACTTCTGCATCCTCCGCAAAGCCTCCATATCCTTCCTGTAATGGAGTGACCAGAACGGCACGTAGTCCTCCAAATGCAGCTGAACCAAAGCTTGATTAAAGCTGCAACATGACATCCTGATTCATACTCAATGCCCTGAACGATGATGGCAAGCATACAATATGCCACCTTTACCACACGATGTACCTGCGTTGCCACTTTCGGGGACCTGTTAACTTGGACTCCGAGATCCCCCCATACATCAATGTTATTAGGGGTCGTGCCATTAACTGTATACTTTCCCCCTTACATTCAATCTCCGATGTTCAACACCTCACACTTGCTCGGATTAAACTAAGGCGGCACAGTGGCGCAGCGGTAGCGTTGCTGCCTCACTGCGCTAGGGACCCGGGCTCCACCCTGACCATGAGTGCTGTCTGTACGGAGTTTGTACGTTCTCCCTGTAAATGTGGGGTTTTCCCCGGGTGCTCCAGTTTCATCCCACACTCCAAAAACGTGCAGGTTTGTAGGTTAATTGGCTTTGGAAAGTTGTAAAATTGAACCAAGTGTGTAGGATAGTGCTAGTGTACGGGATGATTGCTGGTCGGCGTGGACTCGGTGGGCCGAAGGGCCTGTTTTTGTGCTGTATCTCTAAACTAAACTCATGTCTATTTCCGTAGCTGATTTATACCATTCTGTATCCTGTGACAACCTTCATCACAGTCCGCAACTCCACAATGTTTTTACTAATCAACACATCTACATGTTCATCCGTCATTTATGTATATCACAGAGAACAGAGGTCCAGCACTGACCCCTGCAGAACACTACTAGTCACACACCTCCATCCAGAATAACCTCCTTCCTCCTTCTCTTCTATGGGTAATCCGGTTCCGAATCCAACTACCAAAACACCATGGATTCCATGCATCTTAATCCTCTGCATCAACCTACCATGAGGGACCTTGTCAAATGCCTTACCAAAGTCCATATAGACAACATCCACAACCCTATCCTCATCAATCACCTTCATAATTCCTTCACAAAATCAATTGAGTTAGGAAGACATGACCTGCCTTGTACAAAGCCATGCTGACTGTCCCGAATTAACCCATTCTCTTCCAAATACAAGTAAATCTATCTTAGTTTAGTTTAAGAAAGAATTGCAGATGCTGGTTTACACTGAAGTTACGTGGACACACAATGCTGGAGAAGAGGAATAGGTGACGTTTTGGGTCAGAATGTCTAAAGAAACGTTTCCACCCAAAACATCACCCATTCCTTTTCTCAAGAGATGCTGCCTGCCTGAATTCCTCCAGCATTTTGTGTAAATCCCATGTAAGTTTAGTCTCTTGTCAGGTGTACCGCTAACCAGTCCACATCCCTCTAAACCTGCCCTATCCTTGTACCTGCCTAAATGTTTCTTAAGCTTTGTGATAGCTTCAGCCTCAACAATCTCCCCCGGCAGCTCGTGAAATATACCCACCACCCTTTGTGTGAAAAAGGTACTATCAAAAGGGTAGTTGAGGCAGGAACTAGCACAACATTTGAAATACATTTGTGTTAGGTACAAGGATAGGAGAGGTTTAGAGGGATATGGGCAGGTGGGACTAGTGTAGATGGGGCATGTTGGGCTGAAGGGCCTGTTTCTACGCTGTATCACTCAATGACTCTATCTGTCCTTTTTTTGAGACTTATTTGTCCTAACTTCTATCTTCCTATTACGCCTTCCAAATTCTGAGCTACTTCTCCGGTTGCCACTCTCCTGTCTCTTTAGTGTAAACCCTCTCTAGTATGAGCTTCCTGCAAGGATTCTGGTCCCCCTCCAGTTCAGATGTAGCCGTCTCTCCCTGTTCTCCTGCCCTGGGAGAGATGCCAATGGTTCATGAATCTGAAGTCCTTCCTCCTGCACCATCTCCTGAAGCCACATATTCAACAGCATTGTCTTTCGACGTTTTGCCTCACACACACACATGCGTACCTGTCTGTGCTTAGACTTTGATTTAGTATGTCAAATGTGGCCTCACCAGCATCTTGTACAACTGCAACATCCCATCCACACTTCGGTACCAAATACCCTGACTGATGAAGGCCAACGTACCAAAGGTTTTCTTGACCACCCTATCTAGCTGTGACGGCACTTTCAGGAAACGATGTACCTACAATCCTAGATCTCCCTGCTCCACAACACTCCCTATCTAAGTGATGTCACTTTCAAGGATATATATACCTGCACTGCAATATCCCTCTGCTCTACAACACTCCCTCAGGACCCTGACATTCACTGTAAAGGTCTTGCACTGGTTTGACTTCCCAAAATGCAATCCCTCGCACTTATCTGCATTAAACTCCATTAACCATAGCTAAGTTAGATACAGAGTATTTTACCCATAGTAGGGTGGTAATTGGAGGACACAGGTCTAAGGTGAGGGAGGAAAGATTTAATAGGAACCTGAGGGACAACTTTTTATCTTAGTGAGTGGTGGGTGTTTGGAACGAGCGGCCAGCAGGTGTCATGATGGGAATAGATAGGGTGAATGCAGTCTTTTACCCACAGGGGTAAGGAAATCAAGAGCCATAGGGTTAAGGTGAGGGGGGGAAGATTTAATAGAAACCTGAGGGGCAAGATTTTCACACAAATGGTGGTCGGTATATGGAACATTCTGTTGGAGGATATAGTTAAGGCACAATGTCTCATATGTTCATAAGTGATAGGAGCAGCATTAGGCCAGTTGGCCCATCATGTCTACTCCGCCATTCAATCATGACTGATCTATCTTTCTCTCTCAACCCCATTCTCGTGCCTTCTCCCCATAACCCCTGTCACCCTTTAAAAGACACTTAGACAGGTACATGCATAAGACAGATTTAGAGGGATATGGGCCAAACGCAGGCAGGTGGGACTAGTGTAGATGGGACATGTTGGTCGGTCTGGGCAAGTTGGGCCGAGGGGCCTGTTTCCACGCTGAATGACTATGACCAGATTTCCGAAGCCAGATTCCAGAAATCCCATCACGAAAACTGCCTCAGGGCAACAGTTTGTCTGGATCTTTTATTTATTTTCACCATCTGGCCCTTGCTGGCAGCGCCAGCTTTTATTGCCCATCCTTAAGTGCCCCTTGAGAAGCTAGTGCTGGTGTGCTGCCTTGATTTGCTGGCGTCCACTGGTGAAGGTGTTCCCCCACTAATGTTTGTTTAGGTTAGTTCACTTTAGTTTAACTTAGATCAGTATAGTTCAGTTTAGTTTTGTTTACTTCAATTTAGTTCAGTTTAGTTCAGTTTAGTTCCTTGTCACGTGTACCGAGGTACAGTGAAAAGCTTTTTGTGGCATGCTAACCAGTCAATGAAAGGACTATACATGATTCCAATCAAGGCGTCCACAATGTACAGATCAAGAATAAAGGGTATAATGTTTAGTGCAAGGTAGCATCTGATAAATTCGTTGAAAACATTAGCGACGCAGTGGTGCTGGCTTCCGACGGGAACAGTGACGGACGCACCGCACATTTCTGTCCTCCAGTTCCTGCGGACTTCCACCAGCTGGAAGTATAGGATTTTGGTGTGTGTGCTTTGTCATCATTCCTTTCAATGCTATGTACGACAGTGATCGCAACTTCTACTGAAGTGAGGATGGCCGTTGGCTCGCTAAGAGTTCATCCGCCCTTTGACAGGTCTTGTTTTTGGTTCATTTGGGGGTCCATGGCCCCCTCCTCATCTGGCAAACCAGGCGGGGCGATGGTTTAGTCGCCGACTATCCGACAGTGGAGCAGGTAGCACGGGATTACCTGGTACCCGTGGCGGGTGGAACTCCCCCCCGACCTGACTTTAAAGTCCGATTACAAATCGTAAAAGATCTCCAATGAGCTAGGATAGAGAGTCAGAGGGTGGAAATGTGAAAGCAGAGAGGGCATAGCTTGATGGTGAGACAGGAAACATTTAAAGGAGATGCGCATGGCGTTTTTTTACACAGAGGGTGGTGGAGGCCTGGAATATGCAGGCCTGGAAGATGGCAGATGGAGTTTAATGCTGACAAATGTGAGGTGCTACATCTCGGCAGGCCAAATCAAAATAGGACCTACATGGTAAATGGTAGCGAATTGAGGAATGCAGTTGAACAGAGGGATCTAGGAATAACTGTGCATATTTCCCTGAAGGTGGAATCTCATGTAGATAGGGTGGTAAAGAAAGCTTTTGGTGTGCTGGCCTTTATAAATCAGAGCATTGAATATAGAAGTTGGGATGTAATGTTAAAATTGTACAAGGCATTGGTGAGGCCAATTCTGGAGTATGGAGTACAATTTTGGTCGCCTAATTATAGGAAGGATGTCAACAAAATAGAGAGAGTACAGAGGAGATTTACTAGTTTCAGCAACTAAGTTACAGAGAAAGGTTGAACAAGTTAGGTCTTTATTCTTTGGAGCGCAGAAGGTTAAGAGGGGAATTGATAGAGGTCTTTAAAATTATGAGCGGGTTAGACAGAGTGGACGTGGATAAGCTTTTCCCATTGAGAGTAGGGAAGATTCAAACATAGAAACATAGAAACATAGAAATTAGGTGCAGGAGTAGGCCATTCGGCCCTTCGAGCCTGCACCGCCATTCAATATGATCATGGCTGATCATCCAACTCAGTATCCCGTACCTGCCTTCTCTCCATACCCTCTGATCCCTTTAGCCACAAGGGCCACATCTAGCTCCCTCTTAAATATAGCCAATGAACTGGCCTCGACTACCCTCTGTGGCAGAGAGTTCCAGAGATTCACCACTCTCTGTGTGAAAAAAGTTCTTCTCATCTCGGTTTTAAAGGATTTCCCCCTTATCCTTAAGCTGTGACCCCTTGTCCTGGACTTCCCCAACATCGGGAGCAATCTTCCTGCATCTAGCCTGTCCAACCCCTTAAGAATTTTGTAAGTTTCTATAAGATCCCCTCTCAATCTCCTAAATTCTAGAGAGTATAAACCAAGTCTATCCAGTCTTTCTTCATAAGACAGTCCTGCCATCCCAGGAATCAGTCTGGTGAACCTTCTCTGCACTCCCTCTATGGCAATAATGTCCTTCCTCAGATTTGGAGACCAAAACTGTACGCAATACTCCAGGTGTGGTCTCACCAAGACCCTGTACAACTGCAGTAGAACCTCCCTGCTCCTATACTCAAATCCTTTTGCTATGAAAGCTAACATACCATTCGCTTTCTTCACTGCCTGCTGCACCTGCATGCCTACTTTCAATGACTGGTGTACCATGATACCCAGGTCTCGCTGCATCTCCCCTTTTCCTAGTCGGCCACCATTTAGAAAATAGTCTGCTTTCCTGTTTTTGCCACCAAAATGGATAACCTCACATTTATCCACATTATACTGCATCTGCCAAACATTTGCCCACTCACCCAGCCTATCCAAGTCACCTTGCAGTCTCCTAGCATCCTCCTCACTGCTAACACTGCCCCCCAGCTTAGTGTCATCTGCAAACTTGGAGATATTGCCTTCAATTCCCTCATCCAGGTCATTAATATATATTGTAAATAGCTGGGGTCCCAGCACTGAGCCTTGCGGTACCCCACTAGTCACTGCCTGCCATTGTGAAAAGGACCCGTTTACTCCTACTCTTTGCTTCCTGTTTGCCAGCCAGTTCTCTATCCACATCAATACTGAACCCCCAATGCCATGTGCTTTAAGTTTGTATACTAATCTCTTATGTGGGACCTTGTCGAAAGCCTTCTGGAAGTCCAGATACACCACATCCACTGGTTCTCCCCTATCCACGCTACTAGTTACATCCTCGAAAAATTCTATAAGATTCGTCAGACATGATTTACCTTTCGTAAATCCATGCTGACTTTGTCCAATGATTTCACCACTTTCCAAATGTGCTGCTATCCCATCTTTAATAACTGACTCTAGCAGTTTCCCCACTACCGATGTTAGACTAACTGGTCTGTAATTCCCCGTTTTCTCTCTCCCTCCCTTCTTAAAAAGTGGGGTTACGTTTGCTACCCGCCAATCCTCAGGAACTACTCCAGAATCTAAAGAATTTTGAAAGATTATTACTAATGCATCCAAACAAGGGGACATGACTTGAGAATTAAGGGACAGAAGTTTAGGGGGAACATTAGGGGGAACTTCTTTACTCAGAGAGTGGTAGCTGTGTGGAATGAGCTTCCAGTGGAAGTGGTGGAGGCAGGTTCGATGTTATCCTTTAAAAATAGATTGGATGGGTATATGGACGGGAAAGGAATGGAGGGTTATGGTCTGAGTGCAGGTAGATGGGACCAGGGGGAAGTATTTATTTATATATATATATTTTTAATTTAAAAAAAAAATGTTCGGCACGGACTTGAAGGGCCGAGATGGCCTGTTTCCGTGCTGTTATGGTTATATGGTTATATGGTTATATGCTGCCAAGGGTGGTGGTGGAAGCAAAGGCGGTAGTGGCGTTTAAGAGACTTTTAGATAGGTACAGTATATGGACATGCATTTATATGCATTTGATATTTCCTTGGCCATCGGTTGCCGGTTCTGATTTGACCCTTCTTCTGACTCTCAGTCTGAAGAAGGGTCTGGATCCAAAACATCGCCTATTCCTTTGCTCCAGAGATGCTGCCTGTCCCGTTGAGTTACTCCAGCATGTTGTGCCTATCTTCAGTGTTAACCAGCATCTGCAGTTCCTTCCCACACATCCTGTGCTTTACTGTGGGCAGACACAGAATGAGCGTTCAATGCTCTATTACCACCCGGCTGCCAAGGGTTAAGTGGGGATTACGAGCTGTCGTGCTTAAGTTGGCTATTTACGGTTATATTTTGAACCTTGTAAAATATTTTACAGTTAAATAATGAACTCATTGTTTGAATAGTGGGCCAGCAAGTTATCCAGAAAATTGGCCAGATATAATCTGGAGACGGCAGATGTAATTTGTATTAAATAAAAGTTAAAACAGGACTGCTGGGCTGCCTGCATGTGATAGAGTCATACAGCGTGGAAACAGGCCCCTTGACCCAACTTGCCCACGCCGACCAAGATGTCTCATCTACACTAGTCCCACTAGCCCGGGTTTGGCCCGTATCCCTCTAAACCTTTCCTATCCATATACCTGTCCAAGTGCCTTTTAAATGTGGGAGTCCCTGCCTCAACTACCTCCTCTGGCAGCTGGTTCTATACACCCACCGCCCTCTGGAAAGGTTGTCCCTCAGGTTCCTATTAAATCTCTTCCCTCTCACCTTAAACCTATGTCCTCTGGTTCTTGATTCAGCAAATCTGGGAAAAGAGGTTTAGAGGTGGAGATTGACAGATTCTTGATTAGTACGGGTGTCAGGGGTTGTGGGGAGAAGGCAGGAGAATGGGGTTGAGAGGGAAAGATAGATCAGCCATGATTGCATAGCAGAGCAGACTTGATGGGCTAAATGGCCTAATTCTGCTCCTAATTATATGAAAAGACGGGCACGAGAGGTAGATAGAATCCGTTTTTTTACACACACAGTGGTGAGGACCTGGAATGCGCTGCCAGGGGTGGGGGTGGAGGTAGATACGATAGTGGTATTTAAGAGGCTTTTAGATAGGCACATGGATATGCAGGGAATGGAGGGATATGGATTATATGCATGCAGAGGAGGTTACTTTAACTTGGCATCATGTTTGGCACGGACATTGAGGGCCGAAGGGCCTGTTCTTAGTATTAATTTTAGTTTTAGAGCTGGAGCATGGAACCAGGCACTAGGGTGCACCCGATTCCACGCCGACCATCGATCCCCCATTCACACTGGTTCTATGTTATCCCACTTTCTCATCCACCACACACTGGGGACAATTTTCAGAGGGCCAATTAACCTACAAACCCACACGGGCACGTCTTTGGGCTGTGGGAGGAAGCCGGAGCACCCGGAGGAAACCCACGCGGTCGAGGGGAGAATGTGCAAACTCCACATAGACAGCACCCGCAGTCAGGACGGAACCCGGGCCTGTGGCACGGCGAGGCAGTGGCTCTACCCATTGTGGCACTGTACCTGCCCTGTACTGTTTTGTGGACAATGTTTAATCCGCTCTTCTCCTCTGGTTGCAGAATCATACGATGACACAGCACAGCAGCTAATAACATGACATGGCGCCACGTTCCCGGAAGATTTCTTATCGAAAATGGACAACTTCCTCGTCCCTTTTTGGAGGAAGATTTCAAAGACGGACATTTTTTGGAGAGCGGAGAAAGAGAATTGTATTATAATATAAAATAGACGCGCATTCGACCCGTCCAAATATTGATTTTTTTTTCCATGTCGTTTAAACTAACACACAGACTTTGTGTGTGTGTGTGTGTGTGTGGGTGTGTGTGCGTGTGTGTGTGTGTGTGTGCGCGTGTGCGTACGCTTGTGCGTGGGCGTGTGTGTGTGTGCGTGAGTGCGTGTGTGGAGATATGTACTATATATATAGTATGTACAAAGTGTTACACATGCATCATCTTACTGACCCCACCTCCGTGCCAGCCTGAAACTGGTTTACCCTCAAGAACCATGAACTGTGACCGTGGTCCTTTCCGCTGTGACAGATACATAGCCCCTCATGATGAATATAATGTATAAAGACCATCACTCTCCCCCAGCGAGGAACCACCAGGAAATTCTTGCGTTTAAACTTCCTTTGGCAGAATTCTGTACGACCAACTTTCCAGTCAATTAAATGATACTTAACCATCCCTGTTCTTCATGTTTATTCTGCTGTCTCAACCTGGATTTTACTGGAATTACTGTGTTCATATTAAGAAATAAACACTTGCATCAATAAATCTTTCTTGTATGCCTGCCTTCATTGCGCGGGACATTGGGTATAAGGGTCAGGAAGTCTTGATGCAGCTTTACAGGACACAACATACAGTGCTGGAGTAACTCAGCTGGTCAGGCAGCATCTCTGGAGAAAAAGAGGATATGTGACGTTTCTGGTCGGCACCCTTCTTCAGACTTGGATTAGAACTTGGGTGGGATTGCAGTTGGAGTATTGCGTGCAGTTCCGGTTGCAGGAAGCATGTGAAGAGTTTGTAGTAGAGGGTGCCGAGGAGTAACGTCTGGACTAGAGGGTATTAAGGAGAGGTTGGACAACAGGGAGTGGTTGGACAGACTTGGATTGTTTTCTCTGGAGCGCCAGAGATTGAAGGGGAAACCTGATAGAAGTATATTCAATTATGACAGAATTAGACAGGGTAGGATGAAAACATCAAAGAATTATGATAGCGCAAGACTGTTCAGCCCACTGCGCTCATTGTCAGAAACATCCCTACACAACAACGATGCCAGAAAGATTTACCACAATGCTGCCTAGATCAGAGGGTTTTAGCTACAGGGTGAGGTTGAACTGTTTTCTCTGGACCGCCGGAGGTTTAGTTTAGAGATAATAAACTAAACCTCATCTTCGAGGTTGAGGTTTGAGGGGAGACTTGATAGAAGTATATAAAGTTATGACAGGGTCGACAGTCAGAATCTTTTTTCCAGGGTGGAAAAATCAAATACCAGAGGCCATAGCTTCAAGGTGTGAGAGGTGCAGTATGGGGCAAATCTTTTACATAGAGGGTGGTGGGTGCCTGGAACGCACTGCCAGGGGTAGTGGTGGAGGCAGATACAATAGTAGGGTTAAGAGGTTTTTGGATAGGCACACGGATATGGAGGGATATGGATCATGTCCAGGCAGATAAGAGTTGGTCATGTTTGGCAAGGACATTGTGGGCCAGACGGCATGTTCCTGTACTGTTCTATGTGGTATGAATCATGGATAATTTGGATCTCGAATGCAACAAACCCTGTCCCGCTCCCACCCTTCCACCCTTTCTCCTCCAGTGGTGCAGCGGGTAGTGTTGCTACCTCACAGCGCTAGAGACCCATGGTTCGATCCTGACCTCAGATGTTGTCGGTATGGCATTTGCACGTTCTCCCTGTGACCGCGTGGGTTTCCTCCGGGTGCTCCGGTTTCCTCCCACATCCCAAAGACATGCGGGTTTAGAGATTAATTGACCCTCTGTAAATTGCCCCTAGTGTGTAGGGAGTGGATGAGAAAGTGAGATAAACACAGAACTAGTGTGAAGGGGTGATCGCTGGTCCACTGTAACTATGTGGGCGAGGGAGAGAATCTTGAAGGGGTGGGTGGTACTGGGGTGGTTGATGGGAAGGAGGGGAGAATAAAACAATATTTGCGCAAATGGCTGGTGCAAATGGTAGAGGCTCAGTGGGCCAAAGATATACAGTGTGGAAACAGGCCCTTCAGCCCACTGTCCATGCTGACACTAGCACTATCCCACACACATGGGGACAATTTACAATTATTACCCTGGCCAATTAACCTACAAACCAGCACGTCTTTGGAGGTGGGAGGAAACTGGAGCACTCGGAGAAAACCTATGCATACAAACTTCATACAGACAGCACCCGTGGTCAGGATCAAACCCGGGTCTCTGGCGCTGTGAGGCAACAACTCTACCGCTGCACCACCATGCCGCCCTTTACCGCAGCACCATCTTCTTGCACTGACTTCATCCCCTTTATACTGTCCAGACTGACAAATCTAATGATCATACTGTCTTGAATGTGCTCAACTACTAAGCCTCCGACAATTGGTTAGAGAAGACTCCGGGAAGACACTTTTTCTCACACAACAAGTATGGTGGTAAAGAGGCATTCGTTATCACCTCCACAGCCAGCCGTGAATAAATAATATTCATTCAGCAGACCAGAGCAAAGATGGTTCTCATGCAATGGCCCAGGAATTTCTCTTAGTTATCATTAGAGCTCTCTGTAATGTGAACAAAAAGCAGAATTCCTTTCTTTAATTCTCTGGTGGTCTTTAATTGCTTTGTTTTCTAATTTCAGTTTTGTATTTTTTATTAGGAAGCAGTGGAGATTCTTGTAATGGGGTCCCACGGGCATGAAACTCCCCAGTAGCAGATACTTACGTGCCGATCTTGTATTGTATCTCTTGCACATCACATGACAAGGTCTAGCTGATGTTTCAAAACCTTCCCTTACTTTCCCGAGCTGTTTGTTATTGTCTTGTGCCTGCGTTTTTTTTTTGTCAAAGAAAAGAGAAAGTTAATTAAATATGGAATAAGACTGTATGACATCTTTCATCAAAACGTGTCATTAAACAGGGTTCCTCTGGGGAAGTGTTCAAAAGACTTCAACAACAATGAGTACTAAATCAGGTTTTTATAACAATCTGCATGCATAAACACACAATTGCTGTTTATGTATATTTAATATAATTATCAGTTTTTCTGCTGTAATCTCAAGGGACCTATTTAAATAAAATGTGTTTCTTTTTTAAAATGTCAGCTGAAATATTCTGCGCTGGTGTCTAATATTTAATAAATGGCACTGAAATAGTTCGCCTCTCCCAAGAAAAATTATGTTGGGTCACTAATCGTTTGCATTGACTAAGGCTGTAATGTTACATGAATTATATTAACGTAAGGTCGGGTCTTAAATTTGAAGGGGGTGCTGATGGTGTAAATCTAGTAAGAACTTAAGTCCTCTCAATCTCAAGTGCCTCCACTGACTTTCACAGGAGTGTTTACAATTATGAGAGGCCACAAAATGTAGTGGGTATTTGCTATAAGGAGAGGTTGGGCAGACTTGGAAGATAGACACAAAGTGCTGGAGTATTGAACCAACCTACCACAACTAGCGAGTAGTCCTACTATCTACCTCATTGGAGACCCTTGGACTATCTTTGATCTTTACTGACTTTATCTTGCGCTAAATGTTATTCTCTTTATTCCTTTTAACCTGTATCTGTACACTGTGGACGGCTTGATTGGAATCATGTGTAGTCTTTCCGCGACAAAAGCTTTTCACTGAACCGCAGTACACGTGACAATAAACTAAACTCATGACTCTCCTACCGGCCTTGCTCCTCGCCCATCGCGTCCATCGTCATTGCCGGCTCCATCCTCGCAACAGATGCGCCATGCGAAGCATGTTATCGAGATGCATCACAGCATGGTTTGGGACCAGTTCCACCAAGACCGCAAGAAATCGCAGAGTTGTGGATGCAGCCCAGACCATCGCACTCCATTTATACCTCACGCTCCCTCGGGCAGGCCACCAGCATAATCAAGGACCAGTCTCACCCCGGTCACTCCCTCTTCTCCCCTCTCCCATCTGGCAAGAGGTACAGACCTCCAGATTCAGGGACAGTTTCTTGCCAGCTGTTATCAGGCAACTGAACCATCCTACCATCAACTAGAGAGCAGTCCTGAACTAATACCTACCTCATTGGAGACCCTCGGACTATCTTTGATCGGAATTTACTGGCTTTATCTTGCACTAAATGTTATTCACATTATTCTCTTTATCATGTATCTGTACACTATGGACGGCTCGATTGTGATCATGTATTGTCTTTCTGCTGACTGGTTAGCACGAGACAAAAGCTTATCACTGTACCTCGGTACACGTGACACGTGAACTGAACTCAACTCATCTGGTCTCTGGTGTTGGGGGGTGAGCAGGGGCCGGCTGGCTCAGCGAGCTCCCCCTGCAGGTCGCGGCCCTCTGGGAACGTCAGCCACGCACGGCCCTACCGAGTGCATCCAGCATTGTTGAGAGACTTGTGGATCAGAGAGGGAGTTGTGACCTGATTGTGATGCTCAAAATGATGAAGAGGTTCGTGGAGACAGACTCGTGGAGTTAGGACGTTTCCACATCTGGGGGAGTTCACATCTGGAAATCATAAATAAAAGCCAGTCTCGAATGATTCCCATGGGGGCTTAGGAGAAATATCTTTCCTTGTAATACAGGCACGTAGGAATCAAAAACAGGGGTGGATAAGGTAGTTGGGTTGCAGTCTGGTTCCCAGGGTGAAGGAGTCTAAAACCAGAGGGGAATACGTAGGGTGAATGCACAGTCTTTTCCCCATGGCATAGTGAAATCAAGAACCAGAAGACATAGGTTTAAGGTGAGAGGGACAAGATTTAATAGGAACCTGAGGGGCAACTTTTCCACACAGAGGGTGGTGGGTTTATGGAACGAGCTGTCGGAGGAGGTAGTTGAGGCAAGTACTATAACAACATTTAAAAGACAGGCCAGGTCCATGGATCGGAACGGTTTAGAGGCAGCATGGATTCAAGGAGCCGCTGATGCTGGTTTACAAAAGTGCTGGAGGAACTCACCTATAGTAAGTGGCTGGGCAGGCTAGGACTTCATTCCTTGGAGCGCAGGAGGCTGAGGGATGATTTTATAGAGGTGTACAAAATCATATGGAATGGTGAATGCACAGTCTCTTGCCCAGAGTAGGGGGATCGGGAACCAGAGGACATGGGTTTAAGGAGGGAGGAGAAAGAGTTAACAGGAACCTGAGGGGCAATCTTTCCACACACAGGGTGGTGGGAATATTCAACGAGTTGCCAGAGGAGGCATGTGACACCAATCCTACTGCCAGGAGCATATGTGGGCCGCACAAAGTGACCACATCATGTTGCAGCTTTATAAAGCATAGAATGGGAGACCTTTGGGGTATCGTGAGCAGTTCTGGCATAACTTTCAGGTGAGAGGGGCAAAGTTTAAAGGAGATGTGCGGGGCAATTTTTTTACACCGAGGATGGTGAGTGTCTGGAACCCGCTGCCAGGAGTGGTGGTGGAGGCAGATGTGATAGTGGTGTTTAAGAGGCATTTAGATAGGCACATTGATATGCAGGGAATGGAGGGCTATGGATTATGCAGGCAGATAAGAGTTGATCTTGGCATCATGCTCAGCACTGACATTGTGGGCTGAAGGGCCTGTTCTTGTGCCATACTGTTCTATAGAGTCATAGTCATACAGCACGGAAACGGGCCGTTCGGCAGAATTCGTCCCTGCCGACTTCATCTCAGCTAGTCCCAACTATAGGTGTGGCTGCACGGTGGCGCAGCGGTAGACTTGCTGCCTCACAGCGCCAGAGACCCAGGTTCGATCCTGACTACAAGTGCCGTCTGTATGGAGTTTGTACGTTCTCCCTGTGACTGCGTGGGTCTTCTCCGGGTGCTCCGGGTTCCTCCAACAATCCAAAGATGTGCGGGTTTGTAGGTTAATTGTAAATTGTCCCTAGCGTGCAGGATAGTGCTAGTGTACGGGGCGATCGCTGGTCGGCGAGGACCGAAGGGCCTGTTTCCGCGCTGTGTACAGTGTAGCGAGTTCGATGGTGGGGAGAGGGCATGGAGGGCAGGGGGGAGGCTGGTGTGGAACAGGGACAGATGAGCTGATTGGCAGAGTCTCTGCAGTTCTCTGTGAGTTGTAACCACATGGGAATGAAGGAGGCCAGCGATATTAAATTACTGCCGTCTAATTTTAAAGCGGGCTGCTCTCAAAACTCCGCAACTCTGCCGTCCACAGGTCACTGTTTTATGACTTCCAACAGACCTCAGACAAGTTGTTCTTGACAAACTTTTATTGCCCAATTTGCCGCCAGGGTCAAGAAAACAGATAGGGTCCCTGTTCCAAGTTCTCTGCTGTTGTGATCGATGCCAAGCTTTAACAGTTCAGAGTGTCCCATAAAGTACGAGCAAACTCCAAAATGGGAACAGAATTGAACGTATTAAAAGAGACGCACAAAGTGCTAGAGTAACTCAGCGGGCCAGGCAGCGTTTCTGGAGAACATGGATAGGCAACGTTTCCTGCTGGAACCCTTCTGGGATGGCATGTTTCCACCAGTGGGAAAGTCAAGGACAAGAGGGCACAGAGGCCTCAGAATAAAAGGATGTACATTTAGAATGGAGATGAGCAGGAATTTCTTTAGTCAGAGGGTGGTGAATCTATGGAACAGACGGCCGTGGAGGCCGTCAATGGGTATTTTAAGGTGGAGATTGATAGATTATTGATTAGTGCGGGTGTCAGGGGAGAAGGGAGGAGAATGGGGTTGAGAGGGAAAGATAGATCAGCCATGGCAGACTACACTTGATGGGCCGAATGGCCTAACTCTGCTCCAAGAACATATGAACTTACAGTTTGAACATCTTCAGTTCTCAACCTGAAATGTCGCCTATCCAGGCTCTCATTCTGTTCCGAAGACTGAAGAATGATCCTAATCCGAAACGTCACCTATCCATATTCTCCAGAGATGCTGCCTGACCCGCTGAGTTAAAGAAGGGTCCTGACCAGAAATGTTGCCGATCCATGCTGCCTGACCTGCTGAGTTACTCCAGAATGTTCCGTCCCCCTTGGTTACCTCTTCCATTATTGGAACCGCTCTCTCCCCTCCCTCCCCTTCACACCTCCGTCTGCCCCCACTCCCCTCTCTCACCTGCCCCCTCCCACTCGATCCCAATGCCTCTCACTCACCGCACGCCCCTCCTCTCCCTGCCCCTGCCGTTTTCCCTCTCCTGCTCTCTGCTCCCTATTGCTAAAGCCCTCTCCAGGGCTGCATCACTGGCACAAGTGACCACTCTTTGTCAACCTGCTTCGGGTCCAATTCTGCACTTCTCTGAAACAAATGATCTTCAGCTCCATGAATAAAATTCCTCAGGGAGAGAGAGGGAGAGAGGGGGAGAGAGGGAGAGGGAGTGTGAGAGAGGGGGAGGGAGAGAGGGAGAGAGGGAGAGAGGGAGAGAGAGAGAGAGAGAGAGAGAGAGAGAGAGAGATCTCTCCTCTCCCCTGGGGAGCACACAGCTGTGTCCCAGTTTACATTCAACCAGCGGACAGGACTGGTGCAGGTGAAGCGAGCAGGAAGAGTTGCTGCCTTACAGCGCCAGAGACCCAGGTTCAATCCTCACCTCGGGTGCTGTATGGAGTTTGTACGTTCTCCCTGTGACCGCGTGGGTTTTCTCCGGGTGCTCCGGTTTCCTCCCACACTCCAAAGAGATACAGGTTTGTAGGTTAATTGGCTTCAGTAAATTGTAAATCGCCGCTAGTGTGTAGCGAGTGGATGAGAAAGTGGGATAACATAGAACCAGCGTGAACGGGTGATCACTGGGCCAAAGGATGTTTCCACTAGTGGGAGACTCTAGGAACGGAGGGCGCAGCCTCAGAATAAATGGATGTACCTTTAGAAAGGAGATGAGGAGGAATTTCTTTAGGCAGAGGGTGGTGAATCTGTGGAATTAATTGCCACAGATGGCTGTGGAGGCCAAGTCAATGGATATTGTTAAGTCAGAGATTGACAGTACCGGTGTCAAAGGTTACAGGGAGAAGGCAGAAGAATGGGGTTGAGGGAAAGATAGATCAGCCATGATTGAATGGTAGAGTAGACTTGATGGGCCGAATGGCCTTATTCTATTCCTAACACATGAACTTATGAACCGAGTCCATGCCGACAATCAATCTTAAGATCATAAGATATAGGTAGAATGTAGCTGAGAGATACAGCATGGAAACAGGCCCTTCAGCCCAAACTGAAGAAGGATCCTTACCTGAAACAATCTGTCAGTCTCCCTCTGCAGATGCTGCCTGACCTGCTGAGTATCTCCAGCACTTTGATTGATTGATTGGTCGATTAATTATTGATTGATAGATACAGCATGGAACGCGGCCCGCTAGCCACTGAGTCCATGCCGACCATCGATCACCCGTTCACCAGTATAGTGTTGTTCCACATGGATATGGATCACGTGCAGGCAGAGAAGATTTGCTTAACTCAACATCATGTTCAGCAGAGACATTGAAAAGGCCTGTTCCTGTGCTGTACCGTTCGATGTTGAAGGAGTCTGGATTTGCCTCAGGGTCCAAGGATACTGTCTCCAAGATCTCGGCTGCACTCTCACAGAATTCAGCTCGGTTTTTCGATGTGACCTATAACTCTTCGTCCCATGCTGCCTGTTCCCCGTGTCCTCAGTGATTCCTCTCCACCCCTTTAAAGCACCATACCACGCACCCTCAGGCATGGCCCCGACTGGGCAGTGAGATAACGGCCCAGTAATTGCCAGATTCCTGAATCAATCTTTTATTATGAAACTACCACTTCCTGAGCTCACAATCGTTCACTCCCCAGGAGGTGTTCCTCTGGGGTATCTCTGAGAAACATCCGTAACGTTTCCCCCTTCAGAAGTCTGAGGGGCGAACGTGTCTAACATTACGAGAGGGATAGATCATTGGAATAGGCATAAGGTGAGAGTCATCGAGTCTCATACAGCATGGAAACAGTCCCAACATGCCCACACTGACCAACATGCCCCATCTACACTAGTCCCACCAGCCTGCGATTGGCCCATATCCTTCTAAATCTGTCCTATCCATGTACCTGTTCATGTCTTTTAAATATTGCTACAGTCCCTGCCTCAACTACCTCCTCTGTTCCACACACCCATCACCCTCTGTGCAAATAGGTTGAATCTCAGGTTCTGTTTATTATTAACTGTTTCCCCTCTCACCTTAAACCTATATGTTCTGGTTCTTGATTCCCCTCATCTTGGTAAATGACTGTGCGCTTAGTACACTATCTATTCTAGATATATTATCTATTCCTGTCCATATACTACCTGTCCACGTGTCTGAAGATGTGTCTTTGTTTAATTTAGTTTAGAGATACACCTTCGGCCCACCGTGTCCACACCGACCAGCGCTCCCCCTCTTGATCTAAAACATCACCTATCCATGTCCTCCACAGATGCTGCCTGACCAACTGAGTTCCTCCAGCACTTTGTGCTCGACACAAGATTCAAGTATCTGTACTCCCTTGTGTCTTTGTTTTTTAAATGTCGTTATAGTACCTGCCTCAACTACCTCCTCTGGCAACTCGTTCCATACAACCCCCCCCCACCCCCCACCTCCCCCACAGTGTGAATAAGTTGCTCCTCAGATTCCTATTAAATATTACCCTTCTTAAACCTCTTAAACTTTTCCCTCTAAATCATAAACTCTACTTAAGCACTTTGTGTCTTTTGACAGTCAATGGATATAGATTATATCCAGAGGGCAAAGAGTCCAACTTGAGGTGTGGCCCGGTGGCCCAGCGGTAGAGTTGCTGCCTCACAGCACTAGAGACTCGGGTTCGATCCTGACTAGGGGTGCCGTCGATATGGAGTTTGTACGTTCACTCTGAGACCGCGTGGGTTTTCTCCGGGTGCCCCGGTTTCCACCCACACTCCAGACGTGCTGGTTTGTAGGTTAATTGGCTTCAGTAAAAATTGTAAATTGTCCCTAGTGCGTAGGATAGTGCTCGTGTACGGGGTGATCGCTGGTCATCGGTGGGCCGTGGGGCTGAGGTATGGGGGTAAAAGAGGGGAGGTGCGAGGTAGTGGGAGAGATGGGTGTACACTGGGTTGGTGGGCACAGACAAGAGAGGAGCTGTAAGGCAATGCATCACAGCTTGGTTTGGGAACAATTCTGCCCAAGACCTCGAGAAATTGCAGAGAGTTGTGGATGTAGCCCAGTCCATCACACAGACCTGACTCCCCACCATCGACTCCATCTACACTTCACGCTGCCTCGGACAAGCAGCCAGCATAATCAAGGACCACTCACACCCCGGTCATTCCCTCTTCTCCCTCTCCCGTCGGGCAGAAGATACAGAGGCTTGAAAGCACGCACCACCAGACTCAGGAGGAGATTCTTCCACGCGGTTATCACACTACTGAACGATTCTCCCATAACCTCGGGTGTAGTCCCGATCTTCCAACCTACCTCATTGTGGCCCTTGCACTTTTTCTCTGTAACGGTTACTCTATAATGCTGCAACACTACATTCTGCACTCTGGTATTTTTGTCTTTGCACTGCCTGTTGTACTTGTGTATGGCTGGAGGGTACTCATGTACGGTATGATTTGACTGGATAGCACGAAAACAAAAGCTTTTCACTATATCTCGGTCCACGTGACAATAATAAACCAACACTAACATATCCAGGAGAAACATTCAGCCCGTCCACTGTCAGTACATAGTGCAGTGTGTATCAACTACAAACGCACTCTCACCTCTCACACGGCACTGGCCAGCGCGGAGGTTAGTAATCCAGAGGTCAGGATTATCATCCTAGAAACCGGAATTCAAATCCCACCACAACATCTGTGGAATTTAAATTCAGTTAATGATAGAATTTGGGAAAACACACACATTAGCCTTGGTAACAATATCGGTTAAACTACCGACGATATAAGAATCCATTCTGATTTAGTAAGGGTGAAAATGTTTTGGCATAGAGTCATAGGGCTATACAGCACGGAAACAGGCCCTTCAGCCCACCTTGTCCATGCCCACCAAGTTGGCTTACTGGGCTAGTCCCATTTGCTTACATTTGGCCCATAGCACTCTGAACCCTTTCCATCCATATATCTGTCCAAGCTCTCAATCTGAAGAAGGCCGTCTGAACAAGGGTGTCACCTATTTCTTTTCTCCAGAGATGCTGCCAGACCCACTACTTCCACATATTGTGTCTATCTTCACTGTAAACCAGCATCTGCAGTTCCATCCGACACTCTTTGACCAAATGTCTTTCAAAAGTTGTAATTGTGTTGAAAGTTTGCTGATTCTATAATTCATGGCCTCATTTTTTTTTACACAGAGAGTGGTGGGTGCCTAGAACGTGCGGCTAGGGGTGGTGGCGGAGGGAGATACAATAATGGTGTTTAAAATGCTTTTGGATAGGCAGATGGATATGCAGGGAATGGAGGGATATTGATCACGTGCAGACAGAGGAGATTGGTTTATCTTAGCATCATAAATTCATAAATTCATACGTTGTAGGAGCGGGATTAATCCATTTGTTCATCGGCATCATGTTTGGAATGGACATTGTGGGCCGAAGGGCCTGTTCCTACGCTGTACTGTTCCATGTTCAATGCTCTGTATAACTGATTCCAGATATGGACTATAGACACAAAATGCTGGAGTAACTCAGCGGGACAGGCAGCATATCTGGAGAGAAAGAATGGGTGCAGTTTCGGGTCGAGACCCTTCACCAGATACGGACTACCCTCTAAGTGAAACAAGTGCCTCTGGAAGTTGTCCCCGTCCAATTTGGTCGATTGTGCCTCACGATCCTTACTGCCATGACCAAGAGCAGCATGCTGTAGTTTAGTTAGTTATAGTTTAGATAAAGTGCGGAAACAGGCCTTTCGGCCCACCGAGTCCGCGCCGGCCAGTGATCACCTGTGCATTAGCACTATCCTACACACTAGGGACAATTTACAATTGTTCTTACTACAAACCTGTATGTCTTTGGAATGTGGAGGAAACCGGAGCACCCGGAGAAAACCCACACTGTCACAGTGTGAACGTACAAATTCCGTACAGACAGCACCCGTGGTCAGGATCGAAACAGGATCTCTGACGCTGTGAGGCAGCAACTCTACCGCTGCGCAACTGTGCTGCCCACAAATTGTGGAAGTGTTTTATGAAGAAGTTTTGTAAGGGAACAGAAAATTAATTGACCCTTCTGTGGGTGGATATAAAACAGGCGGTGAGTAATATGTTCATTTGATTCAAGAAAATGTTAGCAATGTAGCTAAGGATTTGGTAAAGGTTCTCTCAAGAATCAGTACTGAGACTCATGGGGCTGAGGTGAAATTGTAAATTGAGTTATTAATTGAACAAGCTCTGTGATTTAAAAAAAAGAGAGAAGTAATCAACATTGATAATTCTAATCAAGCACATCGGACCCAGGAGGCAACACTGGGATCTTGCTGTGTAAATCCCAGTCCAACCTCACTTCCACAGTGCTGTGAGGATGTTACACAATTAGCAGCCCAGAACATTTAGATCAACTCCACAATGCTTTACATCAGGGAGGATTAAATGGCCTGTTGATTGGCACATTATTGCCACGTGTGCCAAGATGCAGCGAAAAGATTTGGTTACGTTTACAGATACAGCATGGAAACAGGCCCTTCGGCCCACCAAGTACATGCCGTCCATCGATCACCCGTTTACACTAGCTCTATGTTATCCCACTTTCCCATCCACTCCCTACACACCAGGGACAATTTACAGAAGCCAATTAACCTGCAAACCCGCACGTCCTCGGGATGTGGGAGGAAACCGGAGCGTTTGCGAAACCTTTGCGAGAACGTGCAAACTCCAAACATAGTCAGAATCAAACCCAGGTCAAGTCTATCAAGTCCTACCCCAAGCACCATAGTTCCTGAGAAAACAATCCATGTCTTTCCAACATCTCCCTGTAGCTAATACCCTCCAAACCAGGCATAATCCAGGCTTATTAATGTCACGACATACAATGAAAAGTTTTGCATGCTATCCAATCAAATCAGATAATACTACACATAAATACAATCAAGTCAAACTCAAATACAATAGGTAGAGCAAAGAGGAAGATACAGAGTGTAGAATATAGTTCTTAGCATTGTAGCACATCAGTTCCATAGACAAAGTCCAATGTCCGCGACGGGGTAGAGGCGAATCAGACAGTACCCTAGCTTATGGAAGCCTGATAACAGAGGGGAAGAAGCTGTTCCTGAGTCTAGTGGTGCACACTTTCAAGCTTCTGTACCGTCTGCCTGACTGGAGCGGGGAGAAGGAATGACCGGGGTGGGACAAGTCTTTGAACATGTTGGTCAGGATTGAACCTGGGTCTCTGGCACTGTGGCAGCGAGCTG